>PVIR01001564.1:0-120168 GCA_004026965.1 Petromus typicus | reverse complement strand
GGGTGCACATATGTCACTGTGATAAGAGTCTTTTAATTCTTTTGTGTATATACCTAGCAGGGCTATGGCCGGGTCAAATGGGACCATCAATCCTAGCTTTTTGAGGATTCTCCAAACTGATCTCCACAGGGGTTGTACGAGTCTACAGTCCCACCAACAGTGGAGAAGGGTTCCTTCTTCTCCGCAGCCTCGCCAACATAGTCCTTTTTCTTTACCAAAGGGAAAAATTTAATTTTTTAATAAGGATTTTATTAAAATCTGTTTTTAGACTGTAATGAAAATATATTTCTCTTCCTCCTTATACAGTGATTAATGTTTTATGTTATTGATCCATTTTGAGGAGTGATTTGATAATTGAGCATAGTTATTTCTAGTCATTAAAAGTGGATTAGTTTAATTGCTCCATGAGGTATGCCATTTTGTTTTCCAATTATATTACACTTCCCTAAAACTGGAAGGTCATATATCCTTCACCTCAATATTACAGTGACTGTAAGAATGAGCCACCTCTTGTGAGTATGTACACACACACACACACACACACACACACAGAAGATTGAAGTATAGCAAATTTCAGAAGAAAAAACTTCAGTCTCTGAAGTAAGAAGAATAATGGCTAGACTGTGTATGAGAGAGAGACAAATCATATATGCACCAAAGAAAATTAGAATGCAAAAATACAGTTACCATTTCAAGATCATCTGTCAGTCTGTATTTTGGCATTCCAATTCAGTTGTTCCTTTCTTACAAAATCTAGAGATCCTCAATTTGTTCCAGAAGCCAACATTTATCTGTAAAAGACAACCATCAGATTGTGTCAGGTTTAATACTAATAGATAGTACATGGCCCTACTATTTTTTTAATCTTTTGGGCATATATATATATATATATATATATATATATATATATATATATATAATTTGAAGACACATATAAAGGAGAAAAATTCCAAATATCTCTCCCTTAATGATAACATATAGGTTTCTATGCATTTATTTATTATTTATTTATTTATTTAATAGTACCAGGGATCAATCTCAGGACCTTGAGCTTGCAAGGCCGGTGCTAGAACCACTGAGCTAAATTCCCAGCAAAAGCATATAGTATTTTTCAAGGTGCCTTATGTGTGAGGACCCATGCTAAGTTCTCTATCTTCAATAAAATTTAAAATCCCATTCCTAAACCAGTGAGGTGGTCATTTTATATAAAGAAGGAAATTGAAACTCAATGAGGTTGAAAATATTTCTCTAGGTCACATGGAAAAACAATTACTGCATAGCCAGGACCTATAACTTTATCCATCTAATCTTGGAGTCATGGTTCTTTCTCATTATTTGTTAGTTTTTGAAGTGTTATAAACTTAAAGGACCTTAATTTTTAATTATACTTCTCTCTATCATTTGCATGCTTTCTTAGCAAGAACATATTATTTCAAGTAAACTAATAGTCATTTGTTAAAATAGATATATGAATGGCAATTTTTAGATAACAATTTATATACTTTTCTAAAATTCTTCTCAGTTATGCAGAGCCTCACCTAGCAATTTGATTATCATTATTTTGGTCAGGAACTGGATATAACCCAAGATAGCTTCAAATGAGAAAAATGACTTCTGAATAACATCAAATTAATTCCTTTGTACAAATACAGAAGTGATGAAATTCTATTAGTGTTCCTTATCATAACCAACTATGTGACTGGGAGAAGATGCTAAGCCTTTGAAATGAAAATCAACAGCTATATGAAACTACTGAACTGAAACAAAAATTTTGTTTTTTTTAATCTCAAAAAATAACAGAATTTGTAAAACATTGTTCTCTTTTCCATTTCCTTACACTGCCTTCAGTTCTTTTTAAAAGTCATATCTTGTTATATCTCCAACCACCACAATTTGTTGGGAATTTCAAAGTGGATTGTACTCATGCTATGCTAAATGGAGACAAAAATGCTGAAAGCATGAATTTTCTACACAGAAAACATTTGTAGAATGCATTGGCAGCTAAATTGTATTATCACCAAAAAAGTCAACAGGATATTGTTCTGAAAAAAGATAGTACACAATAAAAATGTGACCAAAATTACCAAGATACTCTGCAGATATATTTTGATTTGCTAGAATAAACTAGGTAAGTATAGTGACCACAGCATTTCTCACCAACCCCACATTTATCTCTGGAAGTACTGCCCCACCACAATACAGGCTCAAAGCTCACAACATCTGCACATGTTATTTACTTGAGTGGGAGGTATTGGGATACAAGTTACAGAGAACAAATCATTTGCAACAGAAACAGAATGAATATGAAAAACCACAAATGCAAACTATTTTCTGAAACATGAAAATCTATATAATTCCTTCATTCAGCCGGGACACCAACAGTGGGTGAGGATTCCAATGGACACTGGCAGTTCAAGTCAGAAGAGATTGAACAGACATTATGAGGCTCACTGGTTGTGCTTTCTTGTGGGAAAGCATATAAAATAAGGACAACGTAGTTTTTATTTTACTATAATATTAAAATAACAGTGAAATATTTTATTTTATATTTGAAAAAACCAATTTCATTGATAACATTCCTTTATTGAGAAAATATAACCAGGATGAAGGAATCTGAGTTTTGCATCATTAAGTATTTTCTCCATAATTCAGGCAATCTTCATTACTCAGAATACCCAACAGTCAAATTAGATTAGGAAAGGGGTCAGAACATGTTACCCAATAATAACACATTTTAGCTTCTTGATGATATTGAACTGAAGGCACCTGAAAAACAGCAGCTCTGAGGAAGGCCCTCTGAGGGTCCCACTGCATCCTGACAGTGGTCCATAACATCACAAGAAAAGTGCCTCCCTGTACCACAGTCCATTCTCCCCCAGGCTGGGAGCCCGCACCCGGCAGGTGCGAGCAAATCTGCTGAAAGGACTCTTCTTTTCCTTCCCACACGCGTTTCCTCACCTCTTCCCATCGTTTACTCCTGACAGTCCCTTTCTTCTGTCACATCCCTACAGCGTATTGTTCTTTCTGTTAAAAAGTTACGTGCACTTTGGGAGTGAATGGCTTCCTCCCATCTTTATTTTCCTTTTAAATATGGCCATGTAAACATAAAAATGTTAAGTACATTTATATGGTTCTCTCCTGTGGATGTGCTTCATGTGAGTTTAATTCTCAGAGCAGCCACAAACCCTAAGAATTAGACAGTTCCCCTCTTTCAATTGTTATACTTCAGTTTTCTTCCTGTTTAAATCTTTTGACCATTAGGAAATATGATGCCTACATAAGTTACTTCTCTAATATAAGTTTTTATATTCTACTCTGAAAGTCAGAAAACAAATTTCATATAATTTTAGAAATATTTCTGATGTTTTGAAGATAATGTAATATATATTTGATAAGAAATGAACATCAACATAAGTAAAATAGGACTTTTCTTGGCTTTTGACAACTTGCAAGCTAGTGGCAGATGCTGAACATGATTAATGTCTACTTGTGATTTCCCAAGTAATCACAAAAGCTAAGGATAATTTTATGCAAATTAGATAATGTATGCCATATTGTGCATAATTTATGGACTGCCCAACTGCAATATCAAGTGATAAAATAATTGTTCATAAGAAAGATATAGTCCCTAACTCACTTTATAGCTCTTCCGATCTAAATATCTGGACTTGAGTAAACATGCTTTAGTATAGCTAATAACTCTTGTTGAAGGAATTCCCAGACACACAGTTCTTATCCCCTCTACTTCAGGGGAAGAGACCCCTTTGGAGCAGAGTATTTATAGAAAGAGAAACTTCATTGCTCCTTTACTATGACCTTCCTCCTACTTAAAAAAGAAAAATCTATGTTTCTGACTAAGAAATATTCTGAGCCACAGAAATATTACTTAATGATGTGAGTTTTATATATCTACATTGTACTCTCCATGATAAAACTTTTTTGTGTGTTTTTAAGAAATTCTGAAAGAGTCTGACATCTTTTTTTTTAGTTTGCCTCTATACTTAGTTGTTATCTATGAGGATAAAGACTTCTCACACTGATGTACTGATATAGGCACACACACACATACATACACACACACTGAATTCATAAGACACTTAAGACACTAATGATTATCAAGTATAATACAATGACAAAATATAAGTGAATGATTTAAGAAAGTTCACTGAACTATAATACTTAGCAAGGCAAATAGTCTAGGTTACAGAAATGCCAATTACTTGCCAACACTGGAACTAATACAGCAGGGTTGTATTTGTTACTTCATATATTACAACTGAATCCAACTGACCACGCCACAGAGCTGAACATGCCGCTTGAGGATATTTGTCTACTGCAACATGTATGAAATGTACCAACTAGAATTTAATTTCTTTCACCTTGTTCTGCCATCTAAAAATGAAATAACAGTACTTCTTTAATCTTTACAAGTCCTCAGTGAGTATTACTGTAGATGATACCAGTAGAAATATTGTGGTTATCTACTAAATATAGGTATTCAGATATATTTGTTATCATTTCCTAAATAGCTACAGTTCACTTTAGTTTTTCATGTTATGTTTACTTTTTAAATGATCGAAAAGGGTGAGAAGAGGAAGCAGCAAGAATAATTTTCTTTAAAAATGTCACAGGTGGGGCCGGGGAGTTAGCTCAGTAGTTCCAGCGCCTGTCTTGCAGGCGCCAAGGCCCGGGTTCGATCCCCGGTAACCACATACAATACTGGGTGTGGAGACTCACACCCAATAGCAACCAGTACCACATACCACAGTGCTGGGTGTGGTGGCTCACACCTGTAATCTCAGCACTCGGGAGGCAGAGGCAGGAGGATTGCTGTGATGTGAGTTTGAGGCTGAGCTCAGGGCCAGCCTGAACCACAAAGCAAGACCCTGTCTCAAAAAACCTAAAAAAAAAAAAAAAAAAAAAAAAGTCACAGGTAACAGAGACCTCACTGTGCTTCACAATGTGTTCTGCAATTTACAGACTTCCTATAAGTGCAATTAGTTACTTCTATATCTTCAATTACTGAAGCAATTGTTACTTAAGTATCTTTATCATAATCATCAGACCTGAAATTCTGTCAAGTCCACCTTGTCCCGTCCTCTTGGTTCACCACATTTTACCACATCTATGCATGTATATAGGACCCCAATAATCTCCTGCACACCACCCTGTTTCCATCTATTGCTCCCAAATAGTTTTTTGGGGCTTCCAAACTGTTCTTTTTTTCACTTATGAGGATGTCCTCAAGGTACATCCATTTGAGTATAAATGACTCATTCTTATCATTTTTAATGCAAAATAGTGCTCCATTCTATAAAAGAACCACATCTTTTTTATCCAGTCTCCAGTTGATGGACAGTTTAGTTGTTTCCAAGATTTAATGGATGCGTTGGTGGTATAGTGGTTAGCATAACTGCCTTCCAAGATTTAGCTATCACCAACTGAGCTGCTATAAACATGGGTGCACATATGTTACTGTGCTATGAATCTTTTAATTCTTTTGTGTATATACCTAGCAGAAAAGTGAAAATCAAGTCATGTCATATTCTGGTACAAACTCTCAATGTTGAATGTGATGATGTGTATTCATAATATACCAATAAAGATTTGAATTTTTTAAAAAACTATTCTTTGAACTTCTTCAAAGATTTCCAATTACCTTCAGGGTAAAATATGTAGTCCCTAGCACAACACACAAGAATTTTCATCAGTTAAGTCTTCTTTTACATCTAGCATCACCTCGTACTTCTCCCCACACTAAACATTATGTTGTGAATTATTTGATGTTCATTAGACATTCCATGATTCCTTCATACTTTACACTCCCCAAGTTCTTTCTATTATTTGGAATACTACTCACCATTTCCTTCTCTGACTAGTTTCTAACTAAACATTATACCTGTCTAGAATGCCCTCTTCTCCACACAGCCTTTCCCAGTCATTCTATTGTACACATTGTATACAATGCTTGCTTTTCTTATTGTACTTATTCTGTATATGATGCCATGCTTCCTTGTGTTCATCTCAAGTTGAGCATGAATTCTTTAATGGTAAAAATAATAGACCTCTGTATCCAAAATAATAATTCCCATTATCCATTGTACACATAAATGGGCTGTAGTAGGTGCAGTAGACCAAATAGATATGAACAAATGGTATAATCACCTTTATTTCAATCATATATCATGTTTCTATCTCCCATTTTCTTCCAAAGCATATCCCAGATTTTCCTTTCTACATAAAGTAAAGAGAGGACAAATTAGCAAACTCTTCTTAACATAGTTTGTTACCCAATATTCACTGCTAGTAACACTTGTCTTGCCAGGACTGTGGATTTAGCTCAGACGATACCATACCTACCTTGCAAGCTCAAAGGCCTGAGTTTGATAGGTCACCAGTACTGCAAACAAGAATAACAATGACATCAGTGGCTGACCTGAGAAATACAATGTGGTAGGAAGCTAGTTGTTTTCCACTCTCTCTGTATTGGCCTTGCCCAACAGAAAATTGATCATATGCTTTCATATTTGAGACATTTAAATTTATAGATATTGTATACCTCTCAGAAAAAAATACCTCAAAATGTGGGGATTTGATAGAATTGCTTCAATAGGCAAACTCAGCTTTGTGAAAAAATATTCTTATTTGGGGGTTTACAGAAATATTAATCAATATTAATAAAACTCTGAAGCTTGATAATCTCACAAGATACTTCATGAGTTACCTCTGTGGGCACATTGATGGCAGACTTTGGATAGCATCTGACAGTGAGAACAATGCCTTTGGGAAATAAAGTTAGTTCCCTGTTTTTACTGACTGTTTTTACTGATTATAAATTTATGATCATAATAAAATCTAACAGATCAGAAGGCTTTGTTGAAGTGATTTCTTTTACAATCTAAAGATAAGATATGCATTGATTTATATCACAGACTTAATGTGAATATGTGTAAGGAAGCAAAATGTGTTCTAAAAGCATATCACACAAAATTCTTTGCAGTTTGCCATCCTTGAAAGTGCACAATTTCTGAGCAATGAAATGAAATCATATTCTTGCTGAATTTATGGATTCCTTCTGTGAATATCTGATATCGTTGATTTTATTGTTTTTTCTAAACCAAGAAGCTCTCTGCCAGTGAACTATCATCCCAGCATGCCCATTCCCAGGACATCCATTAACTTTGCTAACACCACAAGGAATCTCAAATAGCAGTATTCTAATGAGACTCCATGTGTCTCCTATACTAAGAGTATTTCTCTTCTAAACTTGTTACTTCTGCATCTAAAGCAAAAGCAGAGGTCAGAGATGAAAGAAAAGTAGACCTTAAAACACAAGTTTGGGTCAATTGGTTTTACACCTTGCCATTTATAACGTCCAGTGTCACTTCCAAAGTACCCGCGTCATCAGGAAAGGGCCAGAGGGCAATTCTGCCCTGTTTATGAACAGGGGTCAGTGTTGATGCAGCATCTGTCTGTATTATTTGCCTGTTTGAAGGACAAGAAAGTACGTAATTCCACTGGATTTTAGAACTTTCAGACTAGAAGTGTTTTAATGGCAATTATGAAGCAATCTTCTCTGTGTTTCAGCTCAGTATTAGATGGACCAAGCTATGCTATACCAAAGCTGTGTGAACCAACCTGTGTTAATACTGAAGCCTCAAGCAGATTTCTATTAGGAAAGTGAAATTATTTTTGTTTCTTTAAAGAAGTACATGTGGTTCATGAGAACCATGAAAGCAGGAGGGGAGATGAAGAAGGAATATTAAAACTGCAGGAGAAAAAAGATATGGTATAATCTATACATAGAAAATGACTTCAAAATTTTGCTTCAACAATCTGGAACCATTAAATGCCTAAAGAACAAGGAAGACTTTTCCTGCCAAAAGCGTACTTAACATACTCTTTTATTTTCCCTGCCACTTCCCCTTCACCTCAGTTTGCTGAAAATTGATATTCTTGAAGCTGTAGTTTGGAGGAATTGACTCAGCATTTGTAAGTAGAGATACTCTTCATTTCTTACACATACACATTTAAATTTTTATTTCCTTTTATTCATCTAAAACTTGCATGATTGGCTTATAACTTTACACAGAACAGTAGTGTTAAAACAATTTATTTACTTTCAAATCTAGTATTCAATATAAGGGTAAAATGAATGACATGTTGGAAAAGGATAGTCACGTTCTCTGGCTGTGGCATAAGAGACTCACATGCCAACTTAAGAGTCGTAAACCTCAGCATACAGAGCTTTATGATTCTTTCATATGAGAAGCAGACCTGGATCCTTCTGATGTGCTTCTTCAGTCCTCCAGATTGTACTTAGAAATGCTCATTTTAACCATAATGGAGGGGTTCTCGTCTAGAGCTTTGGTTAATTAGAAGCATTATATGGCAAAATGTCATTTGAATCAAAAACATTTTCTCCTACTGTTCTAACGATGGACATCCTGGAGAGAATCAATGCGTGAAATATATACTACTTTCTGAAGCTTTTGCAGCCTCGAACACCCTAGAAAAAACCATGCTACCCAAATCTTAGTGAGCCCATCAAATATGAACAACAGAAGGAGAAATGTCCAATTAACATTTAGGCTCAGGCAGGCATTTCAAAGATGCCTGCACCAGTGTACATAGATAGCTAGATGTACAGTCATCAAACATTTGTTGAGCGCTCACCGTATCTATATGTAGCCTCTAGAAGTGGGAGTGTAAGGAGTGCTGCTGATCATTGAAAGTTTTGTAAAGAGGAAGGCAGGAAAAAGTAAGTCCAGAGTGTGACTCAAGTACTAGAATTCTGAGAGAGTCTTTGTACCTTTATTCTAGGAGGCCTCAACATTCAGAAAGCAAACATTATTTTTGATACATTTAAGAAGTTCAAATTCTACTTTCAAATAACTTTGCCATGGTAGCCCAATATATTAATGATCTCTATAACTGCTGAGTTTGGCCCAACAAAGCTCAACTTCTAAGTGAAAAGGATTTATTCAAAATATACACTATTTTATTTCAAAGCCTTTATTAAACAAATAACAGAAAAGGTCATAATACCAACCTCAAAAATTAATAATAAAGCACAAATACATTTTGAGAAAGGAAGGCATTTTAGTTCAAGCCAGACAATGTAGATATGGGGAGTGTGATATGGGGGGATGTACATAATGGTACAGATATTTTGAATAACATCACAATGTGATTTAAATAGTATTTTGAATATTGTGTGTAATAATGGCAATTTTTAAGAGCTACAGATATTTTAAAGCTGAAATACATAGCTTTCAAAAGAAAATACTAAGTGATTAAAATAGATTTCTTCTATTTCATGCTGCAACTGTGATTATATGTAAATTTCTCTTCAATTAGAGAAAATGAGTCGAAAGCTCTAAAGATTGCCTCATACTAGTTTGTCAAATGAGACCAGATTTTATCCAATGCAGACCATTTGATTATGTATGCAGACACTTCCCTGTGTTTGAATAATGCACAGAAATTATAGGATGTTCATTTTCAGATATAAAAATTAACAATGACTCTGCCCTGAGAACAAAGCACTTGTTTATTTATTTATTTAAAATGTCTCTTTGTTCTGAGAGACCACGGCAGGCGAGTTTTAAATCTGTCAAATTTCAGCTAACGATCTCTTCAAGTCAAATATCTAAAGAAATAATTATTGACTTAGATCGTATAAAGTCCATTTCACACAAATTAAATCATAAAAGTTTGCAACTAAAATAAAGAAAATAATAAAAAAAAGAAGGTAAGTTGTGACTCAGAAAAATTGTTGATGATAAGATGTATCACCAAAAGGTGATACATTAAATAGAGTATAATAACAAGTGTGCTTTCCCTTTATTTTATTAATAAGCATGTGGAGAAGAGAAATAAGTAGACATTACAAAAATTAAAAATGATAAAATTGCTAAGACCCATGGGAGATTTTCCAATGTCACTAGAATGAAAGAGAAAAAAAAATGCATATATGTATTCTTACTAACTGAACAGAGCTCAAAGATATACAAACCTACTTCGTCTTTAGGTGAGATTTTTATGTTTTAAAAACAGCAAATATTTAAGAACAAGAGGAATTAGATGAAAATCATTTTCTTGGCTTTCTGTTCCGAACACAAATAATTTTGTATAAGAAAGTAAGTACATACAAAACGGGATAAGCACCATTGTTAACAATGCCAAAAATTTCTTACACAACAGTCACACACTTTAATAATAGGTTTGCGTAGACTCAAGGTCTTGAGTCAATTTTTGTACTTGATAAGTTTCAAATCCAATGTTTAGATGCTAAAAGAACCACTAAGTTACTCAAGTGTGTTAGCACACCGTTCCTTCATGTATGTGTGACAGGGAGAAAAAGGGATGTGCTACAGGCTCATGCCAAAATTCCCGAACACATCGTCTTTGGAGTCATTTTCACTTGAACATGTTCTGAAATAGCTGCTATTCATCCTCCACTATTTGTCTGAATTATCCCAGTGCCAGAGCTAGCAGAGAGTAAGTACTCATAAGGTGGTATTAATTTCTTATCTCAAAGAAGTAAGGCATTTAAATAAAACTGCCATTTTTTTAAAGTAAAAAAACACATAAAATTTCAAAAAATCATTTATACTGAAGCCACAATATTCCTCATTGCTGAAACAAAAATAAAAACGTTTCTCTTCCTTTTAAATATGTTTCATTACAAAGGTATAAAAGGATGAAGAAATGGTTAAAAGTTATCATTAAAGTTTCTAGTTTTTAGTTTATTTATCTACTAATCTTAAAGTGTTCGCTGGGTACTGACCAAAGTTAAAAAAAGAACACTTTAGATATTCCATTTTGATGAAAGAATTTTCTGAAAGCTGATGCTTTGTTTAGTTCTTTGAGAATTCAGGCTGAAAGATTATGAGTGATATTTGTCTCAGGAAACAGTTGCTCAGGGAATCAAACGTGTTATTTGAACAATTTATATGCCCTAAGTAGGCAGAGTTGGGATTGACCTTTTAAGTCAACTTTGCTTCTGTGCTTCCCTTCATGACTTTTCTGGAATCCCCACATCTCAATTTTCCAGGGCTCTCTGCCCCCTTATGGGCATGTTCTCCTTACCCAACATGCTTTTTGTTTCCGATTTGTCCTTTCCTCAGATGCAAACATTTATTGCAATTTCCTTGGGCCTTTTTCAAATTATTTCAACACACACACAAACGCATGCACACGCACGCGCGCACACACACAGGCATGCACGCACACACGCACGCACACACACGCATACGCACACACATGAATACGCACGCACACGCTCACACCAGGATCAGAACATGTCATGCTCTTTGTGAAGATAAAATGTGCTTTACCTACTTCAGAAAATGAATTCACATTTCATACTCTGCCCAAACTCAGTACAAACAAGTTCTTCCATTTCTAAAAGTTTAGCGCCAAATGAAGTCACTTGCAAAAATACCACATGAAAGGTTTCTCATATGTGCAATTCTATTAGAGAACACTGAGCCTAAAGACAAACCTGAAAGTAACATGGGCATTAAAAGTTCATAATCATCGCCAGAGCCTGAAATAAGATAATCAGGCTTTGCCTCCTTGCTTGCAAACCATTCTCATTTCAGATAAGATGCCAGCACTTCTCAGACACTACTGTATATGGAAATACTAAGAAAATGGACTGAATTAGTAGCGCTAAGGTGAAACTTGTGGCTCTATATTTCTAACCAGTTCTCAGTTGTAAGATGTGCCTGGTCTGTTTGGGAAGGAACTTCATCCTAGTGCCTAAGGATCAGCCCCAGGAGCTACCACATAAAGAAGGCGAGGTAGGAAGAGGTAAGATTGCCTAGTGTGATCTATTGGGGACGTACTGACTGCAGCCAGCATCCCTAGGAGTGGAAGCAAGACCAGTCAGTGAAAGGAAAAAGGAAAAACAAAGATTGTGTCTATAGGAGAGGTGTTGAAAGAAGGGCAAGGAATGAGAAAAAATAAGAATCAAGATATATTATGTACAGGTACAAATTGCCAAAGAGGAACGTGATCACAACGTATTCCTTACAAAAATCAATAAATTCAATTTATAACAAAAAGAAAGGGAGTGTATGAGTTAAGATACAAGTGACTGTTTTAGTCACTTCTTCATTGCTGAGATACAGTAGTGAAACTTGTAACTTTTATAAGGACTACATTTTGTCTCACAGCTACAGCTGCTCCTAAGCTGATTTCAAGGCAGAAACAATATGGCGGCAGGATCAGGTGGAGAAAGGCTGCTCACTTCATGGTGACTAGGAAACACAGAGCAAGGGGGTGGAATCCAGGAAGGAAGAGACACCCTGCAAGTCATACCCCCAGTATCCTACATTTTCTCCTCAGGGTGTTCTTCCAACTGCACATTTGGCCATGCATCCATCAGTAGGTTAATCCACTTAGGAATGTAGTACCCCCCAGATCCAATCATATTCCAGGAGCCCCAGCCTTTGAGTACCTGAGTGTTTGGGGTGATAGTTCAGATCCAAAATACAAGGGCAACTTTCTAGAGTCTGGAATGAACCTGTTTATCTTCAGAAAAGATCAAACTGTCATTAGAACCTGTGTCTGGAAAGCCCCGTACATGTCTCTAATGGTTTGATCTATGTATGTGCTGCTGGAAATTTTGCAGAGAAATCAGCCAGGATTCTTCAGGAACAATCATGTCACTTACAACTCAGTATGGCTGCAGCCATAGCAAGCTTCCTCCATTCACCAGAAGGAAATAGATTAAGACAACAGAATGTCTTATGTGGGAACTACACACATGGGTCTAGCACATGTATCAAGCCACAATGGTTTCTTAGCAGTTAAGAAATTTTTCAAGGTTAAAAACATCTTTCTTTGGATTGGAAGTTTCTTTGTGACACAGCCAAGCAATCACAGAACTCCTACTGTCATTTTCACCATTTAAAAGTATGTCTACTTATTAAATCTGTAGATTTGGGGTTTTGTCATTGGTATGGAGAACATTTAGCATCTCTTTACATGGGCTTTACCTCCATAACTTGCCTTTCTTGCTCCCTTCAGAAACTTCCTCCTTGAGAGCAGAATCATGTGCTGCCACTGATGTCAGTGATCTGGGAAAAAATTTTTCTTTTATCAAGAGTCCTAAAGACCAGAAGAAATTTTTGGAGCAAGGAATATGCCATCACTATAAAAAATAATACCTATCGTTATCTTGGTCCTTAATCTGAAAAGCTAAGATTTAGGCTGTCAATTAGGCTTCTGCTCAGTGAAAAACATCTTTTCAACATAATATAAAGAACTGAGAGTAAGATGAGCTATTTCAGTAGCCACATCCCACAGTTTTTATTAATTTCCCTATGAAATTCTTACAAAACCTTAAAAGTAGATACAAACCCTCATTGCTAGAAGCCAGGGTCATTTATGAAATTCATACCAGATTCTAGAGGTGATTACCATGCACCAAGTCCATATGAAGCCCTAGGGAGGGGCAGCAGGACCCAGGAGGGTGGGAAAATTACAAGTCTGTGCTGAACACTGCCCTCTACAGGTGGACGCTACTCCAAAAAAAGGAAGGCAGCCATCACTCATCTAAGGAACACAAACTTACTAGGGAGCCAGACACGTGTTTCTCACTCTGTGACTCAGCCTTCGGCGCTTAGCCAGGAGCATGGAGAGCCACAGCAGTAGTCTACCTAATCGTTACCTGGCTCTCATGGCTAATGTGAAAAATATAGTCTGTTCACTTTCCCGGCTCTCTTGTAGCTTACGGGAAATTATGTGACGCTGTTCTGACCAGTGCAAGAGGAGGTGTCTTCTTAATATGGTTCTGAGAACAGGAGAACCACCGTCACTCACCGCTGATTTCTTTTTGCCCTTGTAAAAATCTCTGAGAAGATAAAAACAACCTGCTGAGGACACTGCACAGAAGCAAAGAAAGGAAAGAGGATGCTCTACAGATGCTCAATAGACCTTGGAATGTGCACCACCTAAGTGCTCCCTGAGTATTGTGTTGTTACAGGTGGAAAAAATGACACAAGACTCAGGATAGCTTGAATGGGGGAGAGTTTACACACGCTGTGTTTATTATTGGTAACAGAAAAAGGGTTCCAGCAATATCATTTCTGAAAAGTTGCTTCCATTTCTTCTACTTTCAAACTCTGCCTGAGTCTTTATACCGTGGTATATAAATATAATGTTGGACTCTGAGGAGCTCCACACAGAATTCGAAAGAACTGATATTATTTTGATTTCTTTAAGGTTTCTCTAAGGCCAGCATCGAGTCAGAAGCCAAAGTACAAGGTGTGAAAGACTCTGAGAGAAGACAGATTTTAATTCATCTGAGTTCTCTCCTTCTGCCTGGCCCACAAAAGCTGGTTGGACCTGTGCCTTCATGATCAATCAAAACTCAAGAAACCACTTAAAGAAACCCGAGGGAGTCCTATAACCAAGACATGAAGAATAAGGCAGGGAAATAGTATGCACAGTTAGCACAACAGCTGCTGAAGGAGACAGATGACATTTGATTATGAAAATAGTGAGGAAAGACAGCAATTCCCAAGATTCAGTGAAGTACTAAAGAGATAGCCTGGGGTGAAAATATTAATTTCCTAAATAAATAATTCAGTAGATAAAGTGAAGAAAAATATGTCCCTCAAAGAAAATTTGAGAAAAATATGAAGGAAAATAGAAGATTTATGAAATAAAAGAAATGATACAGGGAAAAGAAAGAATAGAATATGGAAAAGGAAAATAACAAATGCAGCAAAAAATACTTAACTAAGATAAAAAATAAAGACTTGTAGCTGTAGGTAAAGAGGACCCTGGAATGCAAGAAAAGATACACAGTTAGTATATCCTCATAAAAATTTAAATGCTGGCCGGGGATTTAGCTCAGTGGTTCCAGCGCCTGCCTTGCAAGTGCAAGGGCCCAGGTTTGATCCCCAGTAACCACATACCAATGTGAGTCACCAATGCCAAGTGTGGTGGCTCACTCCCACCAGCAATCAGTACCACATACCACAGTGCCAGGTGTGGCGGTTCATGCCTATAATCCCAAAACTCAAGAGACTTGAGACAGAGGCAGGAAGATTGCTGTGAGTTCAAAGTTGAGCTCAGGGCCAGCCTGAATTACAAAAATGAGACTCTGTCTTAAAAAAAAAGAAAAATTGAGCTCTTTGCTTTATGAGAAATTGTAAAAGTTTTAAGAATATCTTCTCAAGAAAAAGAATAACTATACTTCTCACCTGTGTGTATGGAAATTGGAAGATAGAATATGAGGAATATTTGTATGTATAATGGAAAGTAAAGGAATTTATGTAAAATAATCATATCTTTAAGTCAGATATCACTCACCATCGCAGGACAAGGATGATAGCCCAATACATGCACAAGTTTGAAAGGCATTATAGCGGTATTGCTCTGAAAGGACTGTCCAGAAAGAAATGAAAAGTAGCAGAATCCTCAAGCCCAGGATAGAGAACATACAAAAAATGGAAACTGGTTTTTGGTAGTCGACATGGCATACATAAGTGTGGAAATAAAGAATGAACCTGCAATTCGGAACAAAGACTCCTCAGACTTTGCTGCAGTCAGGGAGGAAGCCGCCATTTTGTTTTGCAGACTGAAAACCAGTGGAGAGGTGAGAGAAACTGTAGTGGAAACTGTGGAAAGGGAAAGCTTGAGGTATTCCCGATCAGAAACTGCTGGTACTCATAACCTGCACGCAATATAACTAGGAATACTGCGTCTTGTGTAAGACGAGATTCAGCTTTCTTTGTCTAATCCTAAGGTAGGAGTGGGTTGGGTTGGGGAGAAGACCAAGGAAGCTCTCAGTTACTGACAAGATCCTGTCAAATCTGTGAAAATTGCTACAAGGCTGTGGTTTGGTTTTCTAGATTGGATTCTGCAAATGGTGATTTGGATACCACATTGTGCTAATTGGAAGAAGATGTATACAAAAGGTCACACATTGTATATTTCAATTTCTGTGAAATATCTGGAATATGTCAATCCACAGGGATGGAAGGAAGATGGGCAGCTTCAAACAGCTTTAAAACGGTGGGAATGGGAAACAATTGCATAAAAAATAAAGACAATTTGGGTGGTAATAAAAGTGTAAAACTAGATGCAAGCTGTCTGAACAACACTGAATGTACAATATGGCACTGAATTTTGACATCAAAAGGATTAAAGTTTATGTAATTTCTATTAGTGTAAAGGAAAAATCCCTTGTAGATAATATATTAATTTCCTGAAAATTGAGGATTATTCTTCTTATATTCATATACAATTCTTTTATTGTTGAAAAAGACAAATCAAGATATTCAGTATGTATACAAAAAATATGAAGAGGAAGAATATAAACTAAAACAAACTTGGAAAGTAGTGATCAATAAAGATAAGTCCTAAAATTAAATAGAAGACACAAATGAAAGACTTTGACCTTTTTTTTTGGAGGTCAGGTTGTGTATGTAGTTCATGCCAGCCTCAAATTCACTATGTAGTGCAGGAGGAACATGGACTGACAGGGAACCTCCTGCCTCAGCCTCCCGAGTGCTGCTGGGATTACAGGTGTGAACCACCATACCCAGCTGGTTTTCGCTTCATGTGATTTTCATTAAAGAAAAATGATAACATCTAAATGCTTAAAAATGATAAGGGAATTGTTTATATATTCCTGGGAGAGGGTTTTTTAAAACTGAATTTGTTAGTACACTTTAGGTATACATTCTGAACACGTTTATCATTGAAAATTTGAACCTGTACATGGTATATCTTGATTCTTACTTTTCTCATTGCCCTGCCTCCCTTCAGTTTCTACACCCTCCCTATATACATAAGTTTTGTTTGCTTTTTTTCCTTTTACCTTCATATTTTCTCTTTTCCTTCTTTGCTTTCCTCGTGACCCTCTAAAAATAGTCTAAACAATGACAATGCTGAGTCCATCTTACTCTGGAAAGAATGGTGATCATTAGGGAATCAAACAACAACAAAAGTTTAATCATATACAGCTCAGGGATTCAGCTCAGTGGTTCCAGCACCTGTCTTGCAAGCACAGGGGCCCGGTTCAATCCCCAGTAACCACATAACTATCCTGGGCATAGAGATTCACACCCACCAGTAATCAAGTACCACATACCATATACCACAGTGCCAGGTGTGGTGGCTCACACCTGTAATCCCAGCACTCAGGAAGCAGAGTCAGGAGCATTGCTGTGATGTGAGTTTGAGGCTGAGTTCAAGGCCAGCCTGAATTACAAAGCGAGACCCTGTCTCAAAATAAATAAATAAATAAATAAATAAATGCTTATGTGTATAGAGGGCAGGGGCTTGTAGGGAGGGCAGGGGAGTGGGGGAAAATGAGAATTAAGATATATCATGTCCTGGTACAAATTTGAAATGCGGATTATGATCATAATGTATACATAAAATGTACCAATAAACTCAATTAAAAATGAAACTTAAAAAAAAAATATTGCTGTGGATGTGGTGAAAAAGGAATTCTCCTGCATTGTCAGTGGGGATGCAAACTAGTATAACCATTATGGAAATCAGTATGGACATTTCTCAAAGAACTGAAATTAGAAATTCTATGTGACCTAGCTAACCTCTTGCTAAGTACCTTTCCCAAACAGCTTAAATCATCACACCACAGTGACATATGCATATCAATGTTTATAGCACCACAATCTGTAATAGCTAACTTCTAGAAACAGCATATACACTCATCAGCAGATGAGTGGGTAGAGAAAATGTGATATCTACATATAAAGGACTATTACTTGACTATAAAAAGCAACAAATCTGAGACATTTGTAGGAAAATGGATGCACCTGGAAAATATAATACTGAATGAAATAAAGGAGACACACAAGCTTAAATATTGTATGGCATTTTTCATTTGAGTGAGGCAACGTACAAATCAAGAAAACAATACAGGATGCATATAAGGGAACAAAGGCAGTTGATCTCTTGCAGTAATGAAGTGGTCCAAGGGGACAGGGGTAGGGGCAAGGAACAGCAAAAGGAAAACAACAAGAATAAAGATATGCAATGCACAGAAACCTAATTACTACTATTACTATAAACACTAAATGCCACAATATGAGCTAAGACAAATAACAACAAAATATAAAAAGGAGATGAGGAACTGAGGGAGTGATGGGATTTAAAAATAACTGTAATATGTACATGTAACTACGACAAAATTATTGTAAACTCCAAGGATTGCAAACATGCATTAAAAACAAAACAAATTCATTTTCTGGGGACACTCTCAAATGTAATGAAACCTCTTAAAAATGTCTTCATCCCCACATTTCTTGTAGCATGAGTCACAATGGTCAAGAGAGAGAATCTGAATACTTTAAATACCTAGATGAATATACAAAAGTGACATATATCTGTGCATATATATGTTATGCACATCTCTCTATGGATACATATGTGTATATCATATGAAATATGTCATCTATCTGTCTATCTACCTATCTTATTATCTTTGAAAAGAAGCTGATTCCTTGTGACAACATGCAGGAATTTAGTAGACATTGCATTAGGTGAAATAAGCCACACAGCAGTATAAACCTGTGCATGAGCTCACTTATATGAGATATGTAAAACAAAGGAAACTGAATTACATGGTATCAGAGAGTAACTTGGTAGTTACCAGGGTTAGGGTGGGTAGGTGTGAAAAGTACAGGTCACATGGTACAAAGCTACAAATGAGTGGGAGGGAGATCTAGAGCAGGCAGGAAACAGAACAAGCACTGCAGCTACTTACACTGTATGGTATGCTGGAAAGTGCTAAATGAGTAACTTTTAGGTGATTTTACAAACAAAAATTGAACCATGTGACATGTTTGGCTTGTCCATTTGGATGATCCTTTCATTATCATACATACCTATATCAAAGCATTCTCATCTAACTTATGCATGTAAAGTGGTTTGGAAGAGAACAGAGAGAACAAGAGAAGGTGACAGGAAAACACTTCATGAGACGCAAAGGCAGGAAACCTTAAAATGTAGCAGAAATGAATGACTGTCTAGCATTGATTACCTCCTAGTATGACAACCCTGCTCATAGTTTAACTGGCCAGTTATCCACAAAAGAATCACTGGTTTGAATATTCAACATGCATTTAACATCAATCTTGGGACAAATATGGTTGCACAGGACAGAGCAGACAAAAATTAGAAAATGTTTCTAATTTCTAGCAACACTAGAGCCTGAATTCAATATTGGCTCAATGAGAGCACTTCCATTCTGAGGAACTCTGCCAGTTTCAATGTTCTGGGAAAAAATACCTCTATGAGATGTAAAAAGTGCACTGTAAAAACTAGAAGAGGTATGAGTTGGAAGATTGAGGATCTGGTGTCATTAAATAAAGAAATCTGCAATTCTGTAAAACTAGGATGTCTCAGTGAAATTTGGGAAAAGTTATATTGTGCAAGATTACTATGATGACAAACTTATTTCCATGAAGTGAGGTAACTACATTTTAAAATATTCTTCTATTTAGAAAAAACATAGTTCCCGTGATTATTATGGGTAATTTATTTCAAATTCCCAAGAAACATATAATATTCATGTAAACAAACCTTTCCAGACAATATAAAGCATTTAAATAAGATTTCTCAGTGAATTGAGCCAATCCTCTTTAATGAAAAACTGACAAAGCTTGTATTTTAGAAAAGAGAAACATTCCTTATAAAGTTCCGATACAAATGCCACCCAATTTAACTATGAAATGGCATGTATCATAACTAAATAAGTATTCCCCTTATTCTAAAATCTGACAGATACTGGAAATATTTGATAATTATGTCAGCATATCAATTCTAAAGAATGTAACAAAATTTCAAACATATTTAAAGAAAGTATATATATATATATATATATATATATATATATATATATATATATATATATAATAGACAGGTAGAAATGCCCTGTGATGAATATGAGCACTATGAATGGCATATGTGTGCTAATAAATTTTTTTAAATAAAGTAAAAATAAGTATATGTCATAATATATCTTTATATATAAAGATACACTCTTTATAAGGCATGACATCATGCCTTTATATCATTATATCTTTTTTTTTTTTTTTTTTTGAGACGGGGTCTCACTTTGTAGTTCAGGCTGGTTCTGAACTCAGCCATAAACTCAACAATCCTCTTGCCTCTACCTCCTGAGTGCTGGGATTACAGGTGTGCTCCACCACACCCAGCATTGTGGTATGTGGTACTGACTGCTGGTAGGTGTGAGTCACCATGCAGGGCATTCTTGTATGTGATTATCAAGGACTGAACCCAGGCCTTTGCACTTAAAGGCAGGCACTGGAACCACTGAGCTAAACTCCGACCCTACATTATATATTTCTTTATAATAATACCTAGACAAAACCAAATGCCAACATTAAACTTAGTTATAAAACTTTAGACACGTGCTATTTCATTCAGGATTTAAGAATGCTCATTGAAAATATAGTGGATCAATGTCATTCTGCATTCTTTTATTAAATAAGACAATAAAGAAGGCTGTATTAGAATTTTAAAAATCGTCATTTTCACTTAGCTCAGTATTTAGAAAGAACTTGGAGTCCATTACATGAAGGTTGATTGAGTGAATTGTCATGCAGTCTGACTCATTAAAAATAATACTTAAAACCCTAAAATTGGAATTGGTTTAGAACATACTTTAGTACAAAAATCTTAACTATTAATTGAATATGTGTTTTAGGTGATAAAATGGAAAAAGTTTTAAAAATCCCTGCCCAAATGAAAATTGCATTTTAATAGAAAAACACAGAGAGACATATAGAGAAGTAAATGTTTATTTCTACACATAGTCATATTTATCCCAGCTCTCAGACAGTAATTCATTTTAAGAGTGAAACTATTACGTTACTTTGAGCTTGATTTTCATCATTGATTTTTATTACAGAAATATATATAAAACTGCAAGCTTAAAACATAAATTGGTTTTGTATTCAAATACTATAATTATGAATGATTTTATAGTTTGCATGCTTTTATATTTTCACAAATAATTTCTATAACAAATGTGCATCTTTTTAGAAACAGAACATATGAAGTAAAGCATAAGTCATCGTGACTTTTCACCCTTCTTCAATTCATTTAGAACATAAAATTCTAATGATCTGATGGCCTGTTGCAGACCAAACGATAGCAATAAAGACCAGTTGTTCTGTGATTTCTCTCTATTGTGTTGTGATGAAAGCCATACCAAAGTTAAATTTGAAATCTGTGCTGCTCTACAATTAAAGTAAATTATATGCAATCAAAAGCAGTAAAGATTAAGATCAACTGCCAGTTACATCAGTATCCAAACCATACCCTGCCCCCAAAGCACCATGTTATAATTTGCTAAGCTGGAAGAACAAACATACATTATTTGTCGAGCCAGACATATGATTATCTGGGTAAATGTACGTGCACCATTGCCATAAAACGTAATCCAATGTATTGCCACATAGCAGAAAAGCAAAATTCAACCCATCTTTATCTACCTGACTCATGCTTATGAATAACTTCCCTTAAGTATTTTGTGCAACCCTAACTTTGTGTAGAATATATGATAGATTTATTACTGAATTGAAAGATATAAGTTTCTGTATGCAGCTGTTCCTGCATGTTGTTATACATCCTAAAGCTCTGAAATGCTACAAAGAATGTCAAACAAACATGGTTCAGAGGAAAGATGGAAATTGATGTATCTTGTGCCACAGTAAAAAAGGGAAGTTATGTGGTCAATATAAGAGGAAGACTGGGCTTGACATCTATATAGAGCACAAAAATCCAATTAATTTTTCTAATAGTTTATTCTATCAGCAAAGTAAAGACAATTATCGCAACAAACCTTGTAAAAGGAGTCATACTCATTGGCAGATGACACTGAGGTTAGGCCAGCCCACTGTTGAACAATTTTATGACTGGGACATTGGATTTTGTATGGATATCATTCACTAGTTTGCCCACTCCCTCTGCTCACCCCCAGGACATGCTATAACAGGCAAGTATTTATTGAATACCTACAGCATTCAAAGAAGAAAATGCATGATTCTTCTCTCTAGTAATTCTCCTTCTGTTTGGATGCTAGTCCTGTAAAGTATAATCACTTCACTTATTATGTATCTTATTTGTAGGTACTGCGCAAAAAATAAATAAATAAAAGGTGGAAAGAAAGGAAGCAGAAATTGAGAATACCTGGTGGTCAGAGAAAGTTTTCCACAGAGATCGCTCTCAGAGCATGACTTTTTATAGCTCTGTCCTTCAGAAAAGCACACACCAAGGAATGCCCCTTTCAACAGATCAGACATCAAATATCAGAATTTGTAGGGCTGTGGCTTAATCTTTCCTTTCTGTATGTCTTTGGTTGGCAATGTGCCAGGCACTTCTTCATCAGAAAAACCCTCTTCTACCTTCAACCAAGTGAGTCAAGGGCCCCACTCCATATTTACTGTCTACCACACTGGCTGTTGTTATGGGCCCCAGGAAACAAGGTGCTCTTAGGCAAGATCCATCCCAGTGAGAAGGGCAATAAAAGAATAAATCAAACAACCTCAAATGAGAGGGACTTACATGGAGGAGAAATGGTATTAGTCTCAGTGGTCAGTAATGTCAGCATAGGGACTGGCCAACAATGCATGCCACCTCTCTGTAAATATAATTTACACAGAACACAGACATGCTCCTTGATTTACAACTATTTCCAGTTGATTTCAAGTTGTTACAACAGATTAGATAGCTGTGGCAGAGAAAATAGGATCCACAAAGTCTATAATATTCACTGTATAGTCTGCTTTCTGTTACTTTTTGCTGACAGCATCTTAGAGGAATCTATATTAGATCTGAGGGCTGAGTCAAAAGATGAGTACATTAGTTGACTACAGATAAATAAGAAATTATCTCAAGATTTAGATGCTTATGACAAATGAACAATCTTATTTCACAGTTTTTGGGGTCTTGGATCCAGATGGAGTTGGGCCCACTAGCTTGAGGTCTCTAGTAAGACTACAAAACATTAGCCAGGTTGTGGGCATCTCCAGGCTCAGCAGGAGGAGATGTTTCAGACTCCACAACATCTATTGGCAGCTCAGCTCTTCCAAGGGGTGGGAAACATCAATTCCTTGGCATATGAGCTTTTCCAAGTGGCTGATGACAGCTGAGCAGCTGGCGCCCCTATTGTGGGGGAGCACAGAGAGTAGGAGAGTGTGAAACAGCTCCAAGCAGAAGCCACTATCCAGAGGGACTTCCCATCAAGTTTGCCACTGTCTGTTCCTTGAACCAGGGCCCTGGATTTAGCCCATGTAAGAAGGGAGGAGGATTCCACAACCAGCAGACGGAGAGCATGCGATGGATAGGCCTTAAAAATAGATATCACAGTGAAGAATAAGCTGAGCCAATCACAAAGCCCCAAAGGCAAAGAAGAGCATGAATGAAGTGGTTGACAAAAGTTTTCAGAAATGTCAAAGGGAGTGTAATTGGATCACATAGAGGAAAAGGCAGCCATCAGGGAGAGAAGGTCTAAGAGGTCAGAACTAGACTGGTAGGAGTAAATTAATCATGTAAGAAGAGTCAGATCTTATCCTAAGTGTGGTAATATACTGGAAGACTCTAAACTGAGGAGATGATCTTAGATTTATGTTTTTAAAAGATTTAGCTGAGACAGTATAAGACACATTTTACTAGCTTGGGCCACATCTCTCATTACACTTGTCATGGGAGTTCCTGGGGAGGAAGCACACTTTGAAAGCATTAGCAATTGGAAGAATCTTTGAATTTACTAATGATAATGGAGTAAGGATATATCAGTGGCCAGAAGAAAACTGCTAAACATGGATGTGACTATGCAAGTATTTCAATTTTTTGCAAGATAAAGGTTACCAGTCTGGCTTTAGTGTCTATTTAATCATATTTTTAAGGTTCCAGATATTTATTATGCTAATATTATCCATTAATATAAATATATAGTAGTACATTTTCATTGTCTTTGGTAAAATTTTTCTTAACAACATCATAATGTTTTATGTCTCCAAACCTTAACTTTCTTTATTTATGCTTGAAAAAAGAGACACAGAGTCTACAAAATTAATATTCAATTTTTTGATTAAATATTGTTATTTATGTGGGATGATTTTCCACTAAATTCTTCTACAGGCTTATTAAGATATACATATAATCCTTCTTGTCATTTAATATTTATTTTCTACATATCAATAGCAATAAGATATTTTCTTACAATTGTGCAGAACAATTTCTGTAGAGGTTGTATCTATTTCCAAAGTTCTACCACAGTTTTTACTAGTTGTTTTCTGCTTTTTTATGGGTGACAGGAAATACTCTTTTTTTCCATAAATTATTTTCTGGTCACCTTGATATTACTTGCTATACTCTGAAAAAAAATATTGATATTTGCTTCTTGCTCATTCAACTGTGTAAGTAGTTTCTATGTGAATCTAAAGATATGGAGCTGGAGACCCTATTAATTTAATATTGATTCAAATGTGATTATGTGAAACTAAGTTGAACATGAATATGTAATTAATGTAAATCTGCTACCTCTCACTTGTCTAGCTGATACATTTACACCATGTTTACAGTTATCTTCAGATGCCTTAGTACCTCCAACCTATTGAATTATCATCTTTCTCTGTCATATTTTGCTCTTGTCAATTTTCTCATTATTTTACTTAAATTCCTTAGCCCTTACAATCGTCAACTTTCCCATTGAACTATGACTGGTTGTGTAAGGAGTTTGAATTTGGCTCACAGTTTCAGGGTATTCAGTGCACAGTTGACTGGCCCTGAGGAAGAATATGGCAGAAGTGTGTGTTAGGCAGAATCTGCTTGGTTTATGGCGACTGTGAAACACAGAGAGCACAGTGTCAATAAAGGATAAGAGCAGGGCCCAGATGCAGACTCCAGGGTCACATTTCCATGACCCATGCAGACTTACCAAGGAATGTGTTTTACTAATCCCTAAAGTGGCTTCCAAGAAAATCAAGTGGAAAATTAACTCTCACAGTTTTGGAACACTTCAATCTTCTTGTTCTTTGTTTCTCAAATATTCGACTGAAAGCAGCCTTCAGTCTTTCTCTGCTGCTACTAAAGCAAGCAGATATACTGCTTCATGAGACGTATTTGAGGGGCCAAGGGTCTTCGGTGGCCTCCCCTGATCTCTATGTCTCTATCTCTACCTGGTGAAGGATGAGAAGTGGAATGAGACCAACTCAGAGCACAGGCCACTGCAGAAAACAGCAAAATCAGATTAGTGCAGAATGAAGAAGTTAGAAATGAAAGTAATATGAAGTGAAATGAAAGTAATGTGAAGTGAAAAGTAATGTGTATTTATTATACAAATGCAGGAGAATTAGCAACCTTACAAGAGACTACAAGGTAGAGGGAATTTGACCTGATTTTTCCATAGGTCAAGATCAATAGTATGAATAGTAACCACTGTATTCATAGTTATGTTAGTTTCTAAAAGTAATTGTTTCACTAGTTGTTGTAATCTAAGCAATCAGATCTTAGCCTTTGGAGGTTGAAGAAAAGTCAGAAAGCTAAAAGGACACACACTGAATAAGTGTAATAATCTCCCAAGAGCTAGCTTTCTCAAGTAATATAGCATATGATATAGTTTTGGTAAATATTTAATCATCAGCCACTTAGATTGTGTGCTATGTTATTCCCAGATCTTCTTTTAACTCTTCCTACATTATCCACCTTGATTGAACCTTCTTACTACCTTAGGATGAGAAATAGAGCAAGGACCACTGGGCTTGCTTCCTCCTAATTAAAAGCAAATTTGGGCTTCCAGGTAGATGTGAGTAGAGGAAGGATAGTCTAGTGCTAGGAATGAAGCTAGGTTTTTTTGGCAGGTTTTATCTGTGGGGCCATCTGCATTTTGATCAAATTAATGTAATTATTATTACTTTTATATATTTAATTATATTGTTTGGCTGGGTGTTTAAGACCACTCACTTTAAACAAAGTGAGACAAGTACTAAGATATACTTTCCTACTGAGTATTTAAGACCAAGCTAAGGTAAGATCAGCATTATTCAAAATTAAACTTTTTTTTTTCAAATATTAAGGTTATTTTAGGCTCTCCAGGTGATACCGTGGGACCATGTGTAGCATGTTCTTGCTCCTCTGTCAGTGTCAGCCCCCAGGGTAGGTCATTGTCACGCTTGATCATGTGTCTTTCATAGGAGCTTGGGAGATATTTTGTAGCTCTGGTGACCCTCCTTTCTGACACACTGTATACAGGTTTTTCTGTTCTTTGGCATTTGCCAGTCTCTTCTCAGGAGGTTTGGTGTCTTGCCAAAATTTTAGGGCCTTGTCGGGAAGATCCCCCACTGCCCTGAGTCTTGTTGACCTTGTAGAAAAGGCTTAAAATATGGACTATCTTCTTAGCCCAGTTACTTTTGCTCTGGTCTCTAAACCTCAGTTGTTGATCACCCAGAGGGATTAGTTATACTAGCACTGTAATGATACCAGTAGCTTTAATTTTATGATTATATCTAGATATCAAACATTTCAAAATAGATAACGACATGACTAGGAAAGGGTTATTTCTTACCAATCACAGCTGCGCCTGAATCCAAACCTCTGCAAAACGTCAACAGGTAACAATTATAAAATTTTACAGGGAAAATTTCAGGTAGAAAGTAACATAGCATTTTAGTATAGCAATTATAATAACAGTGTTATATTAGAATCTTTGTTTACTTATTACTTTTGAAACATGGTTAATGTTTAATTTAGTAAAGAACCATCTTTTAGTAAGTTTTAGCCATTTTATCTAATTATAAGATATCAAATGACATAAAGAAATTTTATTTTTGTCATTTTTTAATAGAAAGTTATCCAAAAGGAAAACATCTATCTATTTACAGGTCATTGATGCCTAACCCTTAATTTGTAAAATGACTCTGCATGAACATTTCTTTTTCTTTCAACAAGAAAACCTCATTGTTTTACCCATAGAGAACTTAAACTTTTAAAAACAGCCAATGCAAATGTATTATATTAGTATATTTAACAATATTTGTTGTAGTGAGTGTCTAACTAAGCTTGAACAAGGGAACTGCCAAGAGTCTCCTTAGCGAACAAAGCCAAGTTTGGGGAACACTTTTCTGTTCACTAGGGGAATCTTGTCCATTAGTTCCTTTTAATTTTAATAAGTCTCTACTTAGTTATTATAACAACTTTCAAGATGATTTTAGATTACAGTAGTCAATACGATATTCTGACCAACAAAACTTTTAAGTTTTCACATGAGAACTCCTGTTGTTTGGATTTCGTCCTGTTTGCTGAAGTTCTCAGCTGACAAAAACATCACATCTCAGGTTAAATCAAACAAACGGGAGAACCTATCCGAAGCTTGAATATATTGGTCAGGGTCATTAGTAAAAACTCTCTAGATCTTTGTGTTAGGTCTTCAAATTAGGCCTCAGATGGTTGAGCCTCTAGTGATACTTTAAGAGGGGCAGGTTTGTAAAACCTGTCACAGATGAAGTGTTCCTCTGGTAATGTTTTCTCTATGACCCAAACAAACTTTAATGTCTTTATAAAAAGTGTCTGGGGTTACTCATTTATGTCAAAGGGGTAATAAATCAAATCAAAGGAAGATTATTTTCCTGTCTAGATTAACTGGGTATAAACAATATTAAAAATCCCAATTTTTCTTAGTAGGGGCCTGAGAGAAGGAATAAATAGCCATGAGAAACTCTGTCCTAAGAACAATCTATTCCCGTGTGAGAGAGAAAGAGGTCAGAAACAGTCTAAATGAAGTGTTACCCTAAAGTCTTTGTTTTTACTCTGATGGCAAAAGTAACATCTCTACAAAGTGCAACCTAATTCAGAAATTATCAGTAGATTTTCTTTTGTAAGATACAAACCAGAAAGACATCATAGCCTTAGGTTTCTAAACAGAGAAGCATACTGAAAGAGTGTTCAGAGAGGCAGCAGGACTCCTGATTTCTCCCTCCCCATATCCTTGGGGATAGAGGTAGGTCTAACTCTTACTTATGACCAAGGCAGTAACTAGGCAGTAGGTGCCTCGGCAGTTAAGTGACCATGACACCACTGAGCATGACGAGGTGAAAGTCTGCAAAGCTTCCATTAGAGTCATCACTAGCACTATTGTCCAGGAGTTGATGATCTCTTAACATTGGATGCAGGGGGCCCAACCAGAAGAATTTCACAGTGATAGTCATGCTGGGGAGTTTCTCTTGTGAATGAGCCAAGGAGAGGATGGTGTGCTTTCCCATATTTATTCTCATTTAGCCTGAGCACACTGTGTCTGGGAGTCCTTGGTAGTCTTTTCATGCAAGTCCCCAATTGTAGCATCAGGCAGCTGTCTCCCTGGGTATCTCCAAATCCCTCACCTCCATTCTGCTAAAGTGTAGAGAAGTGAGGTAAGGCTATCTGAGAGTCAAAGGCCCCTGGCAGAGAATGAGAAACTTAGGTCCCTGTGCAGGAAAGGGAACTCAGAACTGAAAGTAGTGGGAAGAAAATTTTATTTATAAGGTCACAGATGCAAAGAACAGCTGCCAGGCTAGGATCTCATCTGATTGAAAATCTTCCACACAGCAAGAGAAACCATCCACAGAGTGAAAAGACAGCCTACAGTGTGGGTAAAAATTTTTATCAGCTGTTCTTCAAGCAAAGACTTCATCTAGAATGTATGATCAGATCCCCTAAAAGTCAGATCCCCTAAATTTCAAAACTCAATTCAAAAATGGTTATCTGAAAGAGATATTTTTCAGATGAAGAAGTGTAAGCAGCAAAGAAACATATGAGAAAGTTCAAAATCACTGGTCATTCAAGTGATATTGGATTGAGGAAAACAATCCTGAGATTCTACCTCACTCTAGAAAGAATGGCTGCTATCAAGAATTCAACCAATAAAAAATGTTGACAGGTTTGTGGAGAAATGGTACCCTTCTCTACTGCTGGTGGAAAACTAAGTTGGTTCAACCACTGTGCAAAGCAGTGTGAAGATTTCTCAAAAAGCTAGAATTAGATGTGCCATTTGATCCTGCCATTGGCCTCTGCAGCCAATGCTCCAGAGGGCCCAGCTACTGCCTATATTGGCATCAGATATACTTACTTTTACAAGTAAGAATTCTGAGATTACAGTTTTCTTTTAGATTCAAAGGAAGGCCTGTGAAGCAAAGTGAAAATGCATGATGTATCTCATTCTTTGCTGCTAGCTCAAGACAGGGTGACATGAGGCTGTGAGAGGGAGACCTCAGGAAGGAAGAAACAGCAGGAAACTGCCGCATCTACTGAAGAAATCCACAAGCAGCCAGCAGAGCCAACCCAAGAGAAATCACGTGGCCGCAATTGCCAAAGCCGCAGGTGCGGGGTTGCCCAAACTCTTGGTGCTCATATCTCACTACCAAATGCCCCAGGTGCTACTCATGGAGCTACAAGATATGATGATTGCACTGCTGGATTTCAGTATAGCTTTTATCTATTTTTTTTCTATTTCCTATTCCTCATTGTTAGAATGAGAATGTTTATACTGTTATTTTATGTTGGAAGTGTTTAATTTTCATTTTCGTTTTTACAGTCATTGTAAGTAAGAGTTCTAAGTTTGAGTCTTAGAGGAAATCTTGGACTATTTTTGGGTAGTGCTAGAACTGCTAAAATTTGGCAACCCATGGAGAAGGACTGAGTTCATTTTGTGTAATGAGATGAACACGAGCCTCCTGAAAATCAGGAACTCAGTGCTATGGTTTAGCTTCAAAATGTCACCTCAAAGGCTCATACATTCAGTGGTGGAGCTTTTGGAAGGTGATCAGATCACAAGAGCAATAAATTCATCAATGGATCCATCCTTTAAGGAGTCCATAGTGGAATGCATGATTAGGATGTAGACTCCAATTGGAAGAGGTTGATCACAGGGGTCATGCCTTTGAAGAATGCATCTCTTACTCTTATTCTCTTACTTTCTTATTGCTTCCTGGATAACAGAGGTTGATCAATTTTCCGCTGCCACAGTTTTGTGCCTTAAAGACAGCTCACCATGGACTGAAACCTTTGAAATCATGAGCTGAAATAACTACATCCATTTTAAGTTTTTGGTGTTAGATATTTTATGCAAGGATGGAAAAAGCTGACTAATGTAATGTGAAATGAAGCCAAGTGTTATTGTCTGCCAAGAAAAAAATAAGATGAAATATTGAGAAACCATAGATGTTATTTTGAAATGCATAATTAATCGCTAAATAAATAATCAACTGAATTTCTGACAAAGGAAAATAGTTAACTTTAAGGAATAATTAAGTGTTCTGTATTTGGAGGTTAAATAAGTGTTGCAGGATTATTTGCCTTTCTCAGATTATTTGTATGTGTCAATTTGAAAATAATTTAATCTAACTATAATATAATATAACACAGAACTCACATTTTGGTCAAGATGTGTAAATTCTGTGGCTTACCCTCTAGAAGAAACATATTTTACTAACTTTCCAAACCATCTTCCATTATCCTAACCATATTACCACCAGTATAACTCACACACATTTTTTAGGTTTTGTTCAAACTCTAGTCAACAACACAACCTTGTTTCTTGAGTCCCTCTGCCCACCCCCAATAATACATCTGTAGTACAGAGATTAGATTTTATAACAGATCTCTTTTATATATACCATTGTTTTATACTTTGTCTAAACCTAGTGCAGAAAAATAAGAAATTACCATCAGCTTGTGTGGAAACTGAGGTTTAAAAATCCTGAGTGTCTAGACCTCATTTCATGTTGTTGACGTTTTGTTTCATGTTCATTCAGCTCAATCATATATGCTGAGTCCAGTTTTTTCTATAGTTCATGATGCATCTAAAAATCTGTGATATCCAATATGACATGCAGTTTCACTAATTTTTCGAAGCTTGATGTTAGTTACATTATCTAAGCTCTGAGCAGAAGCTCAACTCACTTCCAGACCATTTAATATTCACGCATGACATGTTAATCTTATGCTATTTCTCTCATATAGTAATAAATTTATATTTTTTGTTTGTTTGGTCTTTGTTTTTGTTTTTGTTTTTGTTTTGAGACAGGGTCTCGGTTTGTAGTTCAGGCTGGCCCTGAGCTCAGCCTCCAACTCATCACAGCAATCCTCCTGCCTCTGCCTACCGAGTGCTGGGATTACAGGCATGAGCCACCACGCCCGGCACTGTGGTATGTGGTGCTGGTTGCTGCTGGGTGTGGGTCTCCACACCCAGTATCTTTATGTGGTTACCGGGGAATGGAACCCGGGCCCTTGCGCTTGCCAGACAGGCGCCGGAACCACTGAGCTAACTCCCCGGCCCTGCACTTAGTTGGAGACTCCACACCCAGGATAGGTATGTGGTTACTGGGATCGAACCCGGGTCCTTGCGCTTGCAAGACAAATGCTAGAACCATTGAGCTAAATCCCAGGCCCATAAATTTATATTTTTAAATGCTATAGATATTCTGAGTTTCTAAAAGTTATAACTATATAGTTACAACTATAACCTCAAGATACAACTCCTCACAATATTCTCATATTTTTATTAACTTTCATCCTTTATGTGTTCTTCTGAGTTTTCTCAAAGAATTTGTAAAAATATTCTCAAACAATATAAAATTCACATTTTATATTGGTGTGCTATGTTAAATTTTAATTTGTCAGAGTGACTTATTGGCATTTGAATTATAAACATGATTAACAAGAAATTTATGTTTAATTATCAAGTTATATACAATTAAATTCTTTATAATCAGGCCATTCCTTTGACAAATTATGATATAGTTTGGAGTTATATATTTCCACAATATTGTGAAAGCTGCTAAAGACAAAGATAGGACAAAATAGTTTTATATATTGCCTCAGATTCTAAGAGTTATGTATGTTTTTATTTTGCAAATTCTATACTATTATAAAGGATCAAATAGAAAAACAGTGTTATTCTGTATTTTTTTCTAGTGTTGTCCTTACAAAAATCTATTTGTTGCTATAACTGTCTAACCAAGCAGGAGCTACAGCTATTGAAAATATAATTTTAATTCAAACTATTCAATGAAATTAATATATGACCCCAACGCATCACAGCACAAAGCAACCTTCAATTGTAAATGACTTTTTCCTGATTATTTTGTACTTAAAAGAAAAATAACTACCTCAAATGTATACTACTTGTGACATAAACTTGTGTCTGAGTGTTATTTTTATCCAGCCTCTGCTATCTTGTAGAACTGAGAATCATTAAGACAAACCTTAGAAGCAATCCAGTGTCTTTGTGCGGTATAATGAGAAAAATCTTTGTATTTTCATTAGAAATGCATCCACAGTGGACAGAATACTTTGAATTACTTCTTTCTTATGCAATAGAACCCCTAAGGCTTCATAAATTAAATTCATTTTGTAATAGTATACTTTTTCCAAATTTAAATAACTGAAAATATAAAAATATTTTACTATTTCTTAAAGTTAATAAAACCAAAATAACCTACGGGGTGGTTTTCATCTATAGAGACATGTTTACCACTTTCTAGGCAAAATAAATTTTCCTAATGGCTTCTAATTTTCTTTTTGAAACATTAAAGTTATAAGACTCTAGTGTTCGGCAAATAGAGCCTATAACTTTTTTTCTTGCCCATGCAAAATAGTCCTATAAAAGGGTTTTAGAATTCTTGAAAAATCTTCATTTTTAATTTGGTAGCACAAAATATTTAATCAATATAAATTATCTTTAGAGTTATCAGCTATGCAATGTCGTGTGTAAAATTTTGACATTTTACAAATTCCTTGCATTCATCATAGATATAGAATAGCCATGTACAATGAAATTCCTAAACCCTAGAAAATAAAAATTGTGAGTTCTAGCAGATAGATGTCCACTTGTGTCTGTGTCCTTCCAAGCAATCAGAGAGAGTGGGTGTCCTTTCCTGTCATTAAATATGATTAGACCTGGAATAAAACTGTCACCTGCTTTCAATTTCTTTTCAAGGTTGCTTTGTGTCAGTTTTTATAGCCTGTGACCTTGACCTTGAGGCTCTTGGCTCCATCATACAAGCTACACTATTTACAGTCTTGTGCAGACTTTCTAAAAGATGATATCAAGAACGTTCACATTGTCCAGCAAAATAGGAAGACTTTGTGAAAGCTACAAGAGAAGAAAACAAAAAAATGCTCCTTGGAATGCACAGAATCATGAAAGAAGACAAATGGGCAACTAAACAATCTCCTGACCTCTTGCAAGGTCCTCCAGATTTGGCCCATTCTTCCTTCTCGTAGTGTCTGAAGGTATGCTTATAACAATGATCTCCTTGCTCAGTTACTATTTCCTGTGAGTGCAAAGTGTGTTGGCTACAGGAATGATGATTGTGCTATCTTCTTACATAAAGGAAGCAATTTTAAACATGAGAAAGATGTTCTGTGGGTCCCAGCGGTGCAGAGCACTAGTGTTGTGGCCAGAGAAAGGTCTTTTAATCCCTTTGAGCCTCAGTTTCCTCATCAATATGGTGAGGAAAGCAATTGGCCATTCAGGGATCATTGCCAGGACTCTGAAAATCGAATAGAAACATCATTTCTGATACACAGAATAAAGGGACAATAAATGATATCTCTTCTGTTGCAGTGAATCATACTGCCTTTCCTTCTATTGCAATTTTTATATTTAATCGCACGTACGATACTAAGGAGGTAAAAGGATTTGTTTGCTTGTTGTTTGTTGTTCTTTTGCAGAGGCAGGTAGCGACCAACAAGGGATGACCTGTAGGCACTAAGCTATAATTACACTGAAGTAAGAGATTCTGAGTTTTCAAAGGAAAATATGAATTAACAAATATTATGGGTTCACTTACATTTTGTCTTTTCCTATGCTCTTTATTCCAATTCTGATATAAGCTTATTTGGTCATATCTGGCTATTATCTAGTATTACATAGTCTTCAAAATGTTGACTTTTTTTTTTTTATCATGGAAGATGGTTAAAAGAAGTGGTCTGCACACATCGACCCCTCTGGGCCTTACTTTCAATTCCCAGGGCCCAATTCACACGTAATCCACATCATAAGGCAAATGCATTTTTATTCACTGAAGTGTAAGGAAGGCTTTCTTATAAACACCACAACTCAAAACCTTCTGTCTGTTACCTTAGGCAAGACTACAGCCATTTCCAATAAAATTCCCCTTTCTCCACGTGAGGATTCAAATTGCCTGGTTTTTGCAAAACAGACATTGAACAGAACAAAAAAAAATAAATCTTTATATCTCAGTTCACAATTGAAAACCCAGCAGAGGACCCTTAACTGAGATGAGAAGCTACATGACTTGCCTAAAATTCATTGAAGAATATACCCCTCAAGGGCTTGAAACACAGTATTACCAGTTATACTGTTTTCAGCTGCTCAAGGAGGCTGAAGTAGGGAGATCACAGTTTGAGTTGGGAAGACTGTCTCAAAATCCAAAATGAAAAGAGTAAGATGTAGCTTGCCTCTGAATTCTATGCTTAGTACTTTAAATTTTTTTTAAAAAGGAAAATAACCACAAAAGCTAAACAAAACTAAAATAACAAAACAAAATAAAGATCAAAAGACTCATCATCATTACAAAAAGTAGTAAACCTGTTCATCCTATCAAGTACTATTTTGCCTATTGGGCCTTGTGCAAGTTTTCTTTATCAGCCACTTGGGAGCCTTATACCTTAGTGACAATTTACAGTAATAATGACCTCAAGCAAAATTAAGTCCATGTAATTCAATGCTTGTGTATCCTAAATATAAATGATGTCTTCAATAAGTAAAGCTTCGTGTGTGAATTTGCAATTTGATGAAATTAACATTTTGTTTCTTGATAGCTTTTCTTTTTCTTACCAACTCTGACCTTCACTTTAAGTTTTCTGCTGCTTGAAAAAAGAATAACGTAGTTTAAAAGCAAGGTCAGAGCCTCAAAAAGCAAACAAACAAAAACTGAAGAAAGAAGGATGTACATTACCATTTTCCATTTTGTGCCTTTCTGAGACCATCAGACAACAGATATTTCTTTATTGGTTCTGGGAATTTGATGGGGTCTTTCTATAAAATCATTCATATGTTATGAGAGAAATGTTCTTACCATTGAAATTAAATAAGTTTGTCTTGACACTAAAACTTACCCATGATTTATAAGCATTTATTTGACCAACACACTAGATATATTTTGCATAAAAACATGAAAAAGTTCTAAAAATAGAAATGATGATAAATATAAATAAAGTAGCATGGTTGCATACTGTAAAATTATCTTGAAGCAGTTGTGAAATAAAAGCATCATTTTTAACTTCTTAGTCATTTAGACTCTGTCCAGATTCTACCCAATATTTTAATTTAAAACAAAGCCCTGGATTTCCTTTTGTGCAACCATATGCAACTTCAAACAACTATCGCAAAACCAAAACAATATGAATATGTCAGCCAAGCAAAATTTTCCTCAGACTTGCTCTTACTTTATTCAGAAATAAGTGTTTAACAATCTATTTTATTACATAAGTGAAGGATAAAAGCAAGAACATGTTTGGTTCTTAACAAGATACATTTCATGGTGTTCAAAATGCACAAATAGATGTTATAAAAGCAGGTATGAGTCAGAACTTTCAAGTAATTCAACGTGTAAAACTACTTTATTCATTAGATAAAGTATGATTTTGTAGTGATTATATTTAAAATAAAAAAACAGCCAAGCAATGTTTGTAAATGACCTATAGTCATTTTCCACTTTTCGGTAACATCAAATATTAGCTTCGCTTGACTAGAAAGAATAGTTAAGTAGCTCCAATAAATGCAGAGTTATGACTTTGGTATGTGGTATAATTTATATATTTTCAAGTACATTTTAATAACATCTGACCGCTCTTCCTCTTGACTTCTAAGTAAATGCTGTGCAAGTTTGTACTTGGGCAGAAGGATGGGAACAATTTTGCTCACTGAGTTGGAAAAGAGTGAAAGAAAGCCACATAGGAACAAGCCCTTTACTTATGCACAGAGCATCTGTGGCAATGATATAATTTCTTCTTGGGGAAAGGAAATGAAAATAAGAATTTAAGAGAAGTGGAAAAATAGAAATAGTTTCCACTTTAAGACTTATTCCATAAATATCTTACAAAAATTGTTATTAAGAAAATTCTTGTCTCGATGTTTGTTTATGCATGTGTTCAACATTTAACCACTGAATCATTATGGGCTTTTAAGCAATGAAGTGTAATCGTGCCTTTGATTTGCTGCAGTGTAATGGCTATCCTTCCCTGGGTTTTAAATTTTGTTTGAATAAAAGTGAGACATGTTAGGATTGAGGATCTTATCTTAACTTCCCAAATCCCTGAATACTCCAAAGCTGAAAGGAAAACAGAACAGAGAAAGGGAAACCTATAAGCCTTTTCTTTAGAACTTAGCTTGAAAGCGTTTTTTTTTCTGCAGGACAGTCTGAAGAAAAAAAGACATAAATAAACCTACAATATATTATTTAATTTTAAATGAACAGCCACATTGAGCAAAATAAGCAACAAAAACAAACATTTCCTCAGTCTCCAGAGTTATGATTTGAAGTGACATAACTCATGTCCTCTGGATGATTCTAAAAAGAAAAAAAAGTATTTTTATAATTGAATTCTTTATTAGTACATTTTATATACACATCATGATCACACTCAACATTGGGAATTTGTACCAGTATATGACACAAGTTACTTCTCATTTTACTCATTGCCCTGCCCATCCATCACCCCTTATAAACAGATGAAAAAAAACCTTTAAATCTATGCAATAGGAGACTTTGCTAATTACTAAGATTGTGTTGTGTAAGTCAAACTCTGTCACCCACTTCCCCTCCTATTTGGGTAGAGAAGAAAGATTTTCACTCCCATCCAGGCCAAGCAACTTTGAGTGACTTTCGGGAGTCCTGAGAAATCTTGAGGTTATTTCAAAACCTCACTGAGTTCTTTTCTTTTGAGTCTTAGATAATACAAGGCAAATGCTCTACTTCTTGAGGAAGCTTCTCCATCACATTTTTGTTTTTAAACAGGTGACTTGGTTTATTTCATGGGCAATTCCCTTGGCCCCTTGCTCCATTTAATTATGTTCAGCACCAGTTAATCGGGTGGTTTACAAACAAGGAACGCAGGATGTGAGAGCCAATTACACAAACCAGAAACAAGCAATTTTTCTTCCAGGATCAAAGAGATCAAGAGATAAATCCGCACCGAGATGATCAGAGGCCCCTTTCCCAGAGCAATCCCAACATTTACAACATGTAGCAAATGCCACCAGGCCCTGGGCAGCTTTGCAGAATGTGACAGGCCTCATCAGACATTACACAGGCCAGACGCGCGGGGCAATCAGCTCTTCCCACAGGTCTCTCTCACCTGTGACCCTCCATTCCCTCTTCATTAGCGCTCAGTCCTCTGATCCACCAGTGTGAGTAAACAATTCAAACACAAGTACGGTTATTTCTAAAGGATGAAAAGGGATTCAGAAAGTTGCTAATCATTTTCAAGTTTGTCAAAAACTGAAGGATGTGTTGGACACCGTGAAACAACTATACAGTATAACTTAATTATGCGTCAGTATGCAACTTGTTCCATCTCCTGCCAGGTATGTTATACTAGCACGCTTATAATGGAATACTAGATTAACAATGTTTGACAGCTTCACTGTGCTCAATTTCAACTTTATTATTACTCCAAATAGTTCTGGAAGACATTCACTGCTTAATAGCAGAATTCTGAGCACTTTGGAGGAAAAAGAATATTAAACAGCTATTTATATTTTTATGTAGATGCTTTTTGGAGAACTGTTCTGGATTAATTATCCCACTATAAGAGATGCTATAATTCTGAACACCGTTTTTGAGTTCAGTCAGATGTAGAACTAACTTTGCAAGACTTCGTAAGTTTCAAATCTGACATAAAGAAAGTGCTCCAATTTTTGATAGGCTAGAGATGAAAAGCTCGGGTAACCTCCTACTTCATTGAATAAGCAGAAGAAAGATTAAACATTTTATTCATCCAGTATTTTCTCCAAAAATTCTCTACAGAGCTTCATGGTAGATATTATTTTTGGAGGGTGGGGTCATGTGACTTGGGAAAACATCAACTTTGCTGACAACCAACGTAGGACTTGGGAACATCTAGATATGTGAGCCCGAGCAGGTTCCTTGCTATTTCCAGACCTTTTGTTTCCACATTTACCAAAATAAAAATGAATATTTTGCAAATACGATCCAAGATTTAAAAAGATAATTGTTCCTAGTCTTATGTCAAATATAAAAACTACACCAAGAAAATATTCTCAAATTTTACAATTCAGGTGTTAACAATAAATCAAAATGATTCATTGAGTTAAATCTTTTCAGAAACATTTCCTAACCTAGCCATCTTCTTTAATTAAGTACAAGACCATTATGTAAACTATGTGTATTCTGCCAGATGGCTTCTCAGGTTACCCTTTGCAGCTCAATATAGGCACAAAGGAGACTATGCTGGCTCTACAGGATTGCCACTGGACACGAAGTACTTAGTAACAGAAGCAAGACAAGCTCCCCATGACTATAATCCTACTGCACTGTTTTTAATAAAGAAAATTTTATTCCAGAACAGTGTTTTGGCCATAACTGCCTCATCAGAATTTTTAAAAAATATTTCTGTTTTGAGATAGAATTTTTCTATATATTTCCAGCTGGCCTCAGACTCACTATGCAGCCCCGGCCGGCCTCGAACTCACAGTGATCCCCCTGCTTCAGCCTCCCAAGTACTGGGATTACAGTATATGCCACCAGGGCCGGCATAAAAAGGAAAAACTTTAATAAAGCATTCCAGATGGTTTGTAAAGCTCTTTCAAGGGAAGTTCTTTAAAATTCAAGTGTACTTTTGAATATATATTCAGAAAAATAATTGATTAAATTGTATTTAAAGATTAAAAGTTATAACATATGCATACACACAACTGGTTTCGATTTATTTTTCTCGTACCTTAGAAATACTAGCTTACCTTTTGACCAAAACCACCTGGGCAATCTTAAGTTCAAAATACTTCTTACTAAAATGTTCTAAATTAATATACATAGGAAAAAGTGATGAATATGGTGCTATGTTACTGAAAACTTTAATTTATAACAGACTTATTGAGAATAAAATTTTGTGACACATTTTCAAATGTGTGTTCAAATAGTCAAAAAATATTTGTACTATATATTGCCAAGAAAATAATAGAATTATTAGAGCAGTTTAAATAATTCTAGAGTGATGAGGAACTTTTTCTGGAAATACAAATTAAAATAATGTCAGATGTAAGGAGATTAAGAAATCAAGACATACAGTGTAAATGAGTTTTAAAATGTATAATACGTATTGTGAAATAGAAAGAAATGTTCATAGGGGAAAGAAAGGGTTGGGGTTAGAAAAGAAAGGAAGGAAAAAATTTGATGGTAAAAAAAGGGAAATGAAGCTTGTGTAGATGGGGTGGGAGAGTTGAGGAGGGAAGTAGAATGGGAAAAAAATCAAGCGTCAGGTATGAACCCTCAGTGCTGAATGTGATCACAGTGTATATATAAAATGTACCAATAAAAGCAATTACAATAAAACAAATGAAATACAATTTTATAAAAGAGATTTCAACATAAGATATATGGAAAATTTAAACTGCTCTCTTTTCCCCTAAAAAAAAAATCAAAATAAACAGAATAAAGAATGTAGCTCTTCACAAGGCCATCCAACTTGCATCTCCTAAGTAACTTCAACTATCTTTTTTCAGTGGTACATGTATAATACATATTATTTACATTTTTTGTGGGTAGTTGGTATGTTTTTTTTTTTTTTTTTTTTTAGGTTTTTGGAGACAGGGTCTCTCTTTGTGGTTCAGGCTGGCCCTAAGCTCAGCCTCAAACTCACATCACAATCCTCCTGCCTCTGCCTCCCGAGTGCTGGGATGACAGGCGTGAGCCACCACGCCCGGCACTGTGGTATGTGGTACTGGTTGCTGCTGGGTGTGAGTCTCCACACCCAGTATTGTTATGTGGTTACCGGGGAATCGAACCCGGGTCCTTGAGCTTGCGAGACAGGCGCCGGAACCACTGAGCTAACTCCCCGGCCCTAGTTGGTATGTTTTTAATATCTTGATTTCTTTCTTAACCTTCTTCCCTTCCCTCCCTCCTCACCCCACCCACCTGTGGATAGTGTCCTTTATGTACATATTTGAAGTACATACTGTTACATTCTTTATGTGTAGTTGGTACACATACATAATATATATCAACTTCTTTTTGTCATCCTATCCTTCCTTTCTCCCCACCTCCATCTCTTGATCCCTTTGCTCTTTGAGAAAGACCTATGTTCTACTTCCTATTATGTATTTTTATTTTGCTCTGTTTTTATTTGAGCCTCTCATATTGCAAAAAGAAACGATGCAATTTTTAAGCTTGTGTGTCTGATTTTATTTCACTTAAAATTATGAACTTGAGATTCATTAATTTTCCTAAAAATGACTCAAGTTTTTTTCTTGGTTATGGTAGGGTAACACTCGCTTATGTGTATTTGCCACATTTTCTCTTTTCCTGCCTTTTGGGAAGGCTGGATGTAATTAGGTGAACTCAGCAATGCCATGTCCACTCCACACTTTTACAAATATAGTGTATTTCTCTGAGGACAGCTGGGCAGAAAAAAAAAGACAGAGCATCAGGTGATCTCTAATAATATTTATGTGCTCATGCGCCCACCTACAGAACATCTCAGGAATACCTAAGAAGATGAATTCTTCAAGCAGTCTATAAAATCTACAAATACAGTGGTACAGGATTGCAATTTAAATTCAGTATTGGAATCACCTTGGAAAACACAATACCATCCCATTATATATACATAATCCCTGAAGCAAAAGTGCCTGTGATCACAATTGGTGAAGTTAGGGCCAGGGATTTAGCTCAGTGGTTCTGGCGCCTGTCTTGTGAGCACAAGGGCCCGGGTTCAATCACCCTGGTAACCACATACAATACTGGGCATGGAAACTCATGCCCAGTAGCAATCAGTACCACATACCACAGTGCAGGGAGTGGTGGCTCATGTCTGTAATCCCAGCACTCGGGAAGCAGAGGCAGGAGGATTGCTGTGATGTGAGTTTGAGGCTGAGCTCAAGGCCAGCCTGAACTACAAAGTGAGACCCTGTCTCAAAAAAGAAAAAAAAAAAAAAAGCAAATGGTGAAGTTAAGGGAAAGATGTGAACAATTTCACACCATTCTTTTACCTTTTCTATAGATTTGTAAACTGCTAAAATAAGTCAGAGGGGAAAGAGATACATTTTTAATACTTTAAAATTTCTAATATTCTGAAACTTTTAATATTTAGTGTTTACTTAGAAAAATCTAAATTTATATTGATTTGATTGATTGTGCATTATCTCAGTTGCTTTTTCTCTCTTTGTTGAGACAAGATATCTGACACCCAAAGTTAAAGGAATGAAGGTTTATTTAGTTCACAGTTTGCAGAAACTTTGATCTATAGTTGGCTGGCTTCCAGGTCAAGTGGCATGTGGCCAGGCACATCACAGAAGAGAAACAGCTCTCTACACGTAGAAGAAACCAAAAGCAACAAGGGACCTTAACAGCATATTTCTGCCCTTTGAATCTTTTTTTATTTTTTAAATTGAAATCTATTGGTACATTACATATACACATCATTATTGCACTCCACAATGGGGATTTGTACCAGTATAAGACACAACTAAATTCTCATTTTTTCCCATAGCCCTACCCACCCTATCACCCCCCTATATACATAAACTTTGTTTCTTTTCTTTTTTGTTATAATCTCATTATTTTCCCCTTCACCCTATTTCACTTTGAGTATTTTCTATTTCACAATATATAACATACAATTCTACAACCCATTTACATCTTTATTTTCTCATACCAGAGAAAGGATGTGATATTTACCTATCTGTGACCTATTTATTTCACTTATGAGGATATCCTCAAGATATGTCCATTTAAGTAGAAATGATTCAAACTTATGATTTTCATGGCAGAATAATACTCCATTCTGTAGAAGAAACACAGCTTTTTTATCCAGTCTCCAGTTGATGGACATTTGGGTTGCTTTCAAGATTTAGCAATCACAAACTGAGCTGCTATAAACATGGGTGCACATATGTCACTGTGATACGAGTTTTTTAATTCTTTTGTGTATATACCTAGCAAGGTGATGACCAGTCAAATGGGATGTCCAATCCTAGCTTTTTGAGGAATCTCCAAACTGATCTCCACAGGGGTTGTACTAGTCTACATTCCCACCAACAGTGGAGAAGGGTTCCTTCTTCTTTGCAGCCTCGCCAACATTTGTTGCTGGCTAATTCTGAAATGGCAACTATTCTTTGTGGAGTGAGATGAAATCTCAGTGTTGTTTTCATCTGCATCTCTTGAGTGACTAATGATGTTGAGCGTTTCTTCATATGCTTCTTAGCTGCTCTTACGTCTTCCTCTGAAAAATATCTGTTCATTTCAGATGCCCATTTTTGAATTGGGTCATTAAATTTGGGTGGGCTGATTTTTTGAGCTCTTTATATATTCTAGATAGTAACCCTTTGTCTGAGGAACAGCTGGTAAAGATTTTTTCCCACATTGTTGGTTGCCTTTTTGCTCTGTTGGTGTTTTCCTTTGCTGTGCAGAAGCTTTTTAAAAGAATGAGGTTCCATTTGCTGATTTCTTCTGCTATAGAGAAGATTCCTGCTGATTCCTGTGCTATAGAGGTTTTGTTCAAGAAGTCTTTCCCTAAGCCAATGTCTTCAAGAGTTTTACCTGACCTGTTTTGCAGAAGGTTTAGAGTGTCTGTTTTAATATTTAGGTCTCTTACCCATTTTGATTTTAGCTTGGTACATGGTGAAAGAGCTAGATCTAGTTTTAGCCTTTGGCAAGTTAAAGCCCAGTTTTTCCAGAACCATTTATTAAAGAGACTATCTTTCCTCCATTGAGGATTTTTGGCTCCTTTGTCAAACAGGAGATGGCTCAGTGTATCTGGAGTAGTTTCTAGATATTCTAGTCTACTCCATTGATCCTCAGGTCTGTTACTTTGTCTTTTAATCTTATTCAGATTACTCAGGGTAGGAAGCACTGACACCTTAATCCTAGTGCCCTCTGGCCTAGCACTGCACTACAAATCAATTCTAGTCTCACACACTCTAGATTCAGGCACTTCTGAAAAAGCCCCACCTAAAACTGTATGAAGCTTTGGGGGGAGCATCTAACACAGACCTCAACATATATTAATAATAAATATGATATAAACTCAGAACTGTCAAAGTATGATTATTCTATCTGTAGATTTTAAAATACCCTAATTTTAAATTACATTTGTCACATTTCTGCAGCCTAAATTTTGCTCCCCACCTTACCAATCTTCTAGCTGATTCCTTTCCCTGGTTCTTTACCCAGAATATGTTCAATGGGTTTTCTGAGACAATTTGTCTTGTTTTTACTATTCAGCTTTGTATGAAACATGGTAGAGAAAAAAGAGGAAGTCTTGTGAAGGAAAAGCAGGAGGAGACAGCAGAAGAGGAGAAAAATGAAGTGTCATCATTTGTTTTTAGAAATTCTTGTGTGTCATTTTTTTGTAATAATGTCACCATCTTTTCTTTTTTTCCTAAGTGCTATGGCCAGTTTATTTCAGTCTGCACCCTTGTTTTGGTTTAAAATTCATTTAGAATGACAATATTTTAAAAGCATTGCTACCTTTATTAAAACAAAAATAGAAAAAAATGAGTTTCTAAAATATTATATATAGTAGAAAGTTAAGGAAAAATTGACAAGTAATGTCATTAAAAATCATGAATCACCCCTACAACACTGACCTTGTCCCATCAAATAAAATGCACATACCTCTCTGTCATCCAATACTGATACAACCATAGTCCATAAAGTTTCTAAATTCTCTTGATACAGTTATTTTCTGCAATGGGGAGCCCAGACATGTGCCTCATTGTCATTCTGAGGCTGTACAAAAAAAGTCTTCTGCCTTCCTGGATACTATAGTTAGGGAAGGAGTATTCCTATGATGGTGTAAATTTTGCATCATATCTTCAATATTTTTGTTTTTAAAAAAAACCATTGTTTTCTAGCAAGATTATATGTTTATAAAAGTAGAAGTTAAAGGGCTAGGAATTTATTTCAGTGGTTCCAATGCCTGCCTTGCAAGTGCAAGGGCCAAGATTCAATCTCCAGTAACCACAAACAGACTCACACCCACCAGGATTCAGAACCACATAGCACAGTGCTGAGCCTGGTAGCTCAGGTCTGTAATCCAAGCACTTGGGAGGCAGAGGCAGGAGGATTGCTGAGAGTTCAAGGCTGAGTTCAGGGCCAGCCTGAACTGCAAACGTGAGACCCTGTCAAAACAACAGCAAGAAAGTAAAGGCTAAAAATATTTTTATGATCATGACTTCTAACGATTGACAGCTTTTGATTCGAAAGTTTCTCTCATTCCCCAACCCATTTTTACTGCTTTTCCTGGATCCCTCTTGATTCTCATGCAGTTTTTGAAATTACACCACACTGCCTACTATTCTACTTTTCTTTCTCAGTCTCCTATTTCACTCTTTCCTCTAGATACAAGTATTTCAATGGCTGCATTACCCCTGTTTCACACTGTGTCAAACTCTCCCTTGTTACTTTTTAGTTGAATTCCATGACCCCTATCTTAGAAGAAGAGCATTGGTTACTGAGGAAGAAAAGAGAATTTCAATTGAAAGAAATAAAATATCGACAGTAGACATTAAAGGATAATGGATGTTTTCATGAGCTAAAAGCACTAGGCAAGTGAAGGATAAGACCAAAAAGGAAGTTGTAAGATTAACTTATGCAAGAGTATTAAAATAAAAATTCTGTTTTAATAAGGAGTTTATCTAATTGCATATACTTTGAATGTCTGAAATTGTAACTGGGACAAATATTATGCCCCTTGATAAATTTAAATAAGTCAGTCTATTAGCCAAGAAGTAAAACTTAAGTGATAAAAATGAAGATAAAACACCTGGCTCTTAGGAAAATTTTTTAGGTCAAGTTTTAGGGTAAATGAAGTTGAGTTATTTAAACTGCAAATGATAAGACTTTTCTTAGCATTTTCTATTGATTTTGTCTTCAGATGTTGAAGATAACTGTAGATCTGTACATTAATTTCTTCTCTTTATTTGTTTACATTGCTCCAAAACTATGAGATTTTCAAGACAGAAAAATATATGAAAAATCAATGACTCATAGATATAAAACTATAATATTTTGAGAAAACCAATAGCTTTATTAAAAATTATTTAATTCTCATCAGAAAAGATCTATCTTTTGGTTTCCCCACTTTTCTGTCTCATCTGTGACCAACAGGCCTTAAAACCTCCAAGAGAGGTCAGAGCAGTAACTGGGTCTCTTCTTAGGAATCTATTAAGACGATCTGAGGTCCATCACAAACTGCTCACTACAGCCTTTGGATTGCAGGTTTTCAGTTCCATTCTTTGCTTTGTATTCATATATGGATCATTTATTTTAAAGGTCAATTATTGCTGATGTTAAAGTAAAGAGAAAGATGATTTGAATTTTTTAATTTTAATTTTTAAAACTGTGCTTGCTTCATTCAGTTTTACAATTCTGTTCTACTCATCAGTCCCAGAAACCCAGACAAAATGACCAGAGAAATGAGACAGCAGATCAGAAGTCTGTTCACTCATAGGCTCACGTCTCTTCTGGCCTTTGGCCTTCAAGTTGGCAAAATCATGAATTTCTTTGTAAAGCACAAGCAAAATGTTTCTTCCTCAAAAAGAAATTTTCCCTGACCTTCCTGTCTGAGCAACATGACCCATCTCCATTCTTCATTATTCTTGAGTTCTTTTTCATGCTTTATTTTTCACAGCATTATATCCATATAAACAATGATTTTGCTTAGTCATTAAGTTATAATGATATCAACTAATTTACTGAGTTCACAGATGGAGCCAGGCACTGTTATCAGTGTTTTGCATGTAGTAAATCAATTGATTCTAATGAAAACAGTGTGATGAATCGTTTGACTCTTCTAAAACCCAAACTCAGACTCATGATCCTCTTCTAACAGAAACAAGTGCAGAAGGTTAAGTGCCTGGTCAGGTGAAGGGTTAGAGTAGACCCGAAGGTCTGGGTGTTTTCCAGGAGCTCTGCTCTCAGTGTGTCTTCCCAATGAGTAATTACCCAACCTCCAAAAGGAGAGAAAATCCACTCATTTGTTCCCAGCGGTATGCTTCTTGTACCTCAAGCTGCACTACCACAGATAGGTTATTCAATTGATGCTGTATTTATACGATAAAACAATGAAGGAATTACCTGATACAGGTGTGAGGAACAATGATTTCATTCTGTATCGTGTATTCACCTGGATCAGTAGGGGTCCAGATCACTGCAATTAGCCAAGAAACCCGGGTCAGGAAGTGAAGAACTACTTGACTATCACAAGGGAACTGACATTGCCCTGAACATTTAGAGATATTTTGTTCATCTTCATCTGTAGGACTGTTTTATTAAATCTTCTTAGTAGTTAATATCTCTGATCTTTTATGACCTTTTTGATAAAATGAGTATTTCAGAGTCATAGTTAGATGTTTTTTCTAGAATCACCTTTATGTATTTTTAATTATGAATGGAGAAAATCCTATATCAAAATCCTGTATCTCAGAGAAGATATCATTACAATGTCAGAGACAGCCAACTAAATATTTGATGAAAAGACAGTAGAAATGTTGTTAGTAAAAGTGGCTAAACCAGCGCATGCTGTGTTAACAGACATTCTTCTTAGGAGGAAGCTTGATTTTCATTTTAAATTATCAGTAACAGTTTATGTGTGCGATTCAAAGGACCAGATGAAGGACAAATAGCAAAAGTTTAGGAATTGAAAGAATCTGAATACATGGAAGTTATACAGCTAGTCTAAAGTGAAATAGGAGTTAAAAGTAAGAGTGCTTAAGTTTCTGTTATGCAGATCATTTTTTGGTTGCTGTTGGAATAAATCTTGTAGATATAAAATATTCTGAACTTAAACCCTTTAAGCAGTGGCTTAAAGAGATTTTCAAATCATGTAGTTTCTATTTGGGGTATTTCTTATCATTAGAAGACTAATGGAATTTAGAATTCACACTAGTCTCAGGCTTTGGAAACATCACTTCTGTTAAAAAAAATTCATACAGCAATGTCCTACATGAAGCAAAATTTGGTCAGCTCATACAAATCAGACCTACTGAGGGTGAAGTCAGATTAGGAAACCACCCACCCCATGCTCACATACCTCTTCTTTATGACCTCCGCAGAATGTTGAAGGCTCATGAAAAAGGGTGCCACTGAGCTTGTAGGGGAGACTTGGCAACCATTTTTCTATCTGATGACATTTCTTTATTTTTTTCTTTTTAGTTTTTTGAGACACTTTGTAGTTCAGGCTGGTCATGAACTCAGTCTCAACTCACAATCCTCCTACCTCTGCCTCCTCAGTGCTAGGATTACAGGCATGAGCTTCCATACCCAGCACTGTGGTATATGGTACTGATTGCTGGTGGGCTGGGCGTGAGTCGCTCAGCATTGTTGTATGTGGTTATCAGGGATCGAACCTAGGACCTTGCACTTGAAAGGCAGGCACCAGAACCACTGAGCTAAATCCCCTATCCCTGATAACATTTCTGAACCATAGAACAACTACAGTGTCTTGAACAGCACAAATGTGTATTGATTTTTATCCATTCTCTGGGGAAAAAGGCTGACTTGTATACAGTATATCCAATATATAATTATTTTTCTTATTATTGAGTCCAAAACTTTATAAAATGTTACCAAACATTTCTTTTTTGTGGAATTTTACTGAAGTATTATCTACAAATAAAAATTTTATATACAATGAGATATACAATGTGATGATTTGACTTATGTATGCATACATTTTGAAATTATATCTTCTGTTGAGCTCATTAACATATCAGTCACCTCATACAGTTGCTTTGTGAATACTTAGGAAATATCTTAGATAATTTCAAATATACAATACATTATTACAAAAAGTGTAGTTGTGAATGCTAGGATTCCAATAACTATTCATGTGATCACTGAAATTGTATATCTTTACCAAAATCTTCCATTTTCTCCCCTGCTTAGCCTCCCGTAACTGTGATTTTACTCTTTTTTTATGAGTTTGACTTTGGTAGATTTCATGTATAAGTGAGAGCATGCAGTATTTATCCATGCCCAGTTCATTACAGTTAGCATAATGTCCTTCAGGTTCATCCACATTACCACAAAGGGCAGTGTTTTCTTCCTCTCCTCCTCTTTCTTTGTTGTGACGCTAAAAGTTAAACTTAGGGCTTTTCTCTGAGCGACCTCTGCAGCCTCTTTTTATTTTTTTTTGGAAACAATCCTGTTGTGTCACTGAGTTCCCGCGCTGGATGTGGATTTACTTTCCGTCTGCCTTAACCTTCCAGAATTCTGTGACTACACACGTGTGTTACCATGGCTAAGCCCGACATCCGGGATTCTTTTTAGGAAACATCTTGTATTCTCTCATGTGTTTGCGCAGTGCTTTATCCGTAGATCTGCGGGCGCTTCTCTGCTGTCGTAAATAGAGCTGCAGTGAGCATGGTGCTGTAGATTCCTCTGTGAGGCCATGTCTCCTTTTCCCTTGTGTGTATACCAGCCGAAGAGCTGCTCAGTCGTATGACGCTGACATTTTGAATTGTAGGAGGAGCTTCTGTGCCGTTTTCCTTCCTGTCTACTCTAATTTGGATTCCCACCTAGAGCACATCTCCGCCTCTTTGTTCCCACAGGCTTACTAGTCTATGATCCCCCGGGTGACAGCCACATAGAAATCGAGAAGATTGTCTTGTTATCAATTTGATTTGCATTTCCCAACTGATTGTTGAAATCTAGCCCCTTTTCATAAACATATGCTGAGCGTTTGGATATTTTATTTATTTATTTTTTTTTGGAAGAGTGTCAGATCCTGAGTCCATTTTTAATCAGCTGACATTTTGATGCTGTTTCCTACTCGCTGTATGAGTACCTTATACATTTGACTATGAACTCCTTATCCGATAAATGTTTTGCAAATATTCTCTTTCACTGTGAAACTCCCATTTGTTTATTTTTTATTTTGATACCTGTGTCTTTAATGTCAGATCCAAATACTATATAACTAAGCTTATATAAATAACTAAGATCAACATCATAAACAAAACAAAAGAACAACTCTGCCTACATGACTCGCATTTTTCTAATGAGGAAAGAGCAACCAGTACGTGTGTAACTGAAGACTAAAAATGGAAGAAATACACTTTTGTCTGTCACTTACTTTCTCCCTGTTGCTCAGTGTAGCTTGAGCAATCGCTCAGAGATACAAGAGAGGTTTTCTTAAAGCATGATGTGGCTTTGCTCGATTTCCTCCTCAATCTGATGTCTTCTAGATGTCTGCTAGTACTATGTTAAGGGCCTAGTAACCTCCATGTTTGGAGAACATGTTTATCGCATCATCTGGTGTTCAGTAACAAACAAATCAAGGTCGTCCTGAGCCTTCTCGTCCTGTACTGCAGCATAATATGGCTTTGACTTAACATTTAAAGAAATCTAAAACATACTCCTTTGAATTTTTTCCACCCCATTTCTCTCCCAGGCTTCCATGCAAGCAAACAAATATTATTTTTCTTCCCTCATTTCCTCTTTTATACCCCGAAAATAGCAAGAAAAAAGCTGTTGGCCCCAAATCACACACTACTTACTATACCTACTAATTTACACAAATATATTTAAACAAATACATTTAAGACCCAAAAGAAAATCCATCATTTGGCATCAAGCAAATGCTTGACTGATATTTTACCAAAACATTGGGTTCCATTTCGCCAAAAACTTAGGTTAGGATTCTAAAACTGTCGTTTGCGGTGACAATGGTATTCTACGACTGGCCATCACTCCTCTCATTTTGGATATTCAGCCCTTTTCTTTGTGATCTTGTCCTTCAGAAATGCAGAGATTTTGTTTTAAGTGTTATGAATGAGAAGAGAAGAAAGAAAAATAATTTAGAGAAATTTATCAGGGAAGTGAAATATGACAATGAAAACACACAAAACACTCATTCTTCTTCCCTCCCTTCTCATCATGTAATCTGTGTTTTATAAAGACAAATTGAGACAAAAAGCGTTTAAATTCCTTATCTCCTGTATTTCTTGTCTTCTTTAGTCTCTCTAATAAAAACAAGTCACTAACTGAGTTTATGTCAAATTTACAGGTTTTAATCTCAGATATTTTAGTAGCGTCTCTCTATGTTTACTAAATAAAATGTGCCAGCAGCTGTCCATGTATATATAAATTTGTAATAATTGAAATTGATTTTAAAGATATTAAGATTTGCTTATTAAAATTATTTTGTCAGCTAGTTTCTGACTAAAACTAAGTATTGCTTGCAAGAGATTTTGCAAAAAAGAAAAATCAAATTCTAATGTAAAGGACATAGAAAAAAAATATATATATATATATTATGACTTCTTTTACTTTGAGTAATGGGAATGAAAATCTTTATTGTTGCCCTATAAGAATGATGGTTTTGGTGCATGCTTGTAGTCCCAGCACTTGGAATGCAGAGGCAGCAGGATTACTATGAGTTCAAGACTAAATTAAATAGTGAGTTCAAGGTCAGCCTGAACTACAAAGCAAAACTGAGTTGCAAAAAAAGAATGATAGTTTATTCTGATCTAATTGACTATATTTTCCAAATGCAGACCTTTCCCAGAGAATGTTCTCTATGTATAACTATGAGGTTTCAAGAGCTCTTTCAAAAGTGGGGATAGTCTATCTAAGAAGTGCCAACTTTGACCATATCCCTATTTCTATGTCTACATTCAGAGAGCAGGATCATTATATATTCCTCCAAACTGAGTTTCCTTCTAGAAAGGGAAAAAACTGATTTAGACAATTTTAGTGTTAAAATGATTTTAAAATATTTCTAGAGCACCTACTAAGTCCAAGTGCTATACTAAACTGAAGGCATGACTGTAGAAGGTAGTTTTGATTTTATGATGGGGAAGATTTAAGCTAGAAATGTAAGAAATGTCACTTACATTATTATAGAGAGCAAAAAAAAAAAAAAAAAAGAAAGAAAGAAAGAAAAAAAACCCTGAAGAAACAGAGAGAAGGAAATGTTAGGAATGGAGACTAATTTCTTGATTAAGCTGACAAATGAAATTTAAGTGAATATCTAAACCACTCTGAGACAGTAAGATTTTCCACATATTGGCTTTTACCTTTATAATTTTATGGTTAATTTATCTGCATAGAAGGTTAAAGATAGTACCACTATGACTGAGGTTAACTAATCTAGGGTGTGACTTTTATCTTTTCCAAAATTGTCAGTGTTTCTGTCTTTTAAAGCCTTCAGATGTTGGCTGGGCTCAAATTGTTTTCCATCTCTTTGAAGACAGAAAATTCACTCATGTTTTTGAGTACTGGCCAGTAGTACATTATTTGTTTGAAGTTGTATGTGAATAAAAATATGCTAATTTTTATCTCAGGATACTAATAGCTTCAGCGCCATCTTTTAAAAATGTAATCATCAGTTGTTTTTCTAGGATGCTTCCTACTCATAGTGTCGGTGAAGGCTGACTTTATTTTTTCATGTCTTTTGAAGCTCCCGTGAGGAGGGACAACATTTTGAAATGTTATCTAGTGATTGTTTATCTCTAGTGTCTTTGCCGCCTGCCAGGCCCTCATCTACTATGTGAGGGTTCTGAGCTTCGAAGACAGCAAAAGACAACTGAAAACAAAAGTGATAAAATTCAGCAGATTTTGATTCCTAAACCTAACACTTGATGCTCTCTTCTGAAACACGACTTCAGTCTTTTTAGAAAAGGACTGCAATATTCTATAGTTTAAATATAATCATGGTAATAACAAAGATCTTTTAAATAGCAGCCAGCAGAGCTTGCGAAGGAAGGAGCATAGAACTTTTACCTTACACCACAAAGGAAGAATGATGCAAGAATACAACCTTGGGGCAGATCCCCCCTATGGGAGGGGGTCAATGTCCTCTAAGATACACAGAAAGTCACAGTTGGAGAACATGAGAATATATAGCCTGTTGCAGCTCAGACACACATACACATTCACTCCATTACACTCAGACCCTGAAATCCCAGGACATCAGAGATTGCTTCTCAGAAGTCCTAGAGCAACACCAAATGTGGCTGAGACCTCGAAGACCAAACAATCCTAATGTCTGAGAGGGATTCACCACTAGCTGAGCAGCTCAGCCAAGTTCTTGCGGGGTGATTTTTGTGTACTGTATTAACACAGAAGAAAGAGGACAAGTTGTACCAGACATGGGTACTGTGAAAAAAATTGACTATTGCCCCTAAGTGCAGACTGTAGGGGACTAGAATAGGATTCGTATCTTTTTCTGGCCAGAAGTTTTGTCAACTTGCCCTACACTAAGATGACTCTTGACACCAGGGCAGGAGAAAGGCTATAAGGAAAATTCTGACTATATGTCTACCCCCATATAGGTACTCACTACAATATGCAAAAAACTGAGGTTCCTTGAAGTGAAAATGGGAGGTCCTTCCATCGTCTTCTGAGGAAGGCTGAGCTCATTCAAATGACTCATGCACATATGTATTACACTGCACACACTGAATTCTACTCCAGAGAAGGGAGTTAGAGCATGGCACTCATACACTTGTTCTTGTGTTACAAGGAAGAATTGCAAAGATCTAACCACTTGAAGCATGTGTTCATGGAAAAGATGCTTGAAGAGATATGCTCTGCCAAGACAGGCGTTAAAACCACATAGTTCATGGATTTATTCTTTTTACCTAGAAGAGTACTTCTATATAAGAGATGCTCAATATTTCCTAATAAGAAAAATAAAAAGTTGATTGTTCATATGTATCTACTGCAAAATCCTTGGACTATTTAAACAGCTCAAATTTTCAAGCTTTTAATATCGGCTTATTCCTGAATTTAATTTGAGTAACCATTTCGATCAAAAAGTAAATTGGAAAATGATTATTTTTCATGACTAAAATCATCACTGGGATCTATCCAAAACATGAAACTATCAAGCCTTCTCCTCGGTACACTGAAAATATGATCATTCACTTTTCATGCAAATTTCTGTGATCACATCTACCTCTCCACAAAACCTGCAATTAGGAACCTCACCTGAGAACTTCTAACATCCAGTCCCTGAGCTGGAAAACAAAACAGTTTCCCATAAAAATCCTGTAGCTCACACCCTCGAAATTAACATTTTGGACCTCAAATGGACATTTAATAGTCAAACACATGAAATACTATATATAAACAAGTCTAATTTTCAAAGGCATAAAATTTCTAATTAAAAAGGCCTTAACCTCGCCTCTGCTTTGCATTATGATTGTGTAAAGTTTCATTTTCATTATCACCAATTTCCTACCTTCTATTCCCACTCCCACTGAGATTTTCTTAAGCCTTCTCTTTTCATGTATTATGAATAAATTCAAGGCAGTTGTCTGGGAGTTATTCCAACCAAAGAACAATGAAACTTTAGCTTTGAATTTTTATATTCATAAGTTGTTTTTGGAAAGGGACCATTTGAGAAACACTAGTAGTAATTGCCCGCTATGCAAAGCTGTGAAGCATCAGTACCCACAATTGCAAGTCACTTGAAAGCAAAGCTCCAGGAGCCCACAAAATGCTTTCACTCTACTGCCAAACCTAAAATGTGCTCTCTGGAAAGAACTGTTCTTCCACTGGAAAAGACTGATACCAAACTGAGCAGCCTTCTCTGTGTTTATTTTGGGATTGACTTACTCAGTGGGCCATAAGTAAAATAATTCCTTGTGGGGAGATGGAAAGGAGGGAATGCTGATATTAATTTGTACAACTGAAATGTTTTTAAAAGAAGGTTCTGGTGTAACAATAATGGGCTCAAAATCCAAGTCACAAAAAAGAGGGTATTTTTCCCATGAAATTTGACGTATGGATTACTTTTTCCCCTCATCATCGTCATTGCAGAAACCACATGAATGCAGCAGCCTCTGTCTACATTCTTTTCTGATTGTAATGGCACAAGAAACAGAAAAGGTGAGCCACACGTTGGCTCTTAAATTTTATGCTCAGAAGTGGCATACATTGCTTCAGCCCATTGTCATTGGTCAATGGAATCACATGGCCAAGTCAGTAGATCAGGGGAGGATGCCTTCTCTTTGAGAGAGTTAGAACACGTCTAGGAACTAGAATATAAGCGCTCTTGTAGAGATAGCATTCTGAATGATGAGGTAGGAGGATTGAGTTCAAGGCTAGCCTGGAAATCTTAGTGAGCCTCTTTGTCAAAACATGAGAACAACAAAAAAGAATACAATTGAGACAGTCTAGGTAAATGGAGCGCAGCCATGTTCACCCAGAAAGAAGGACAAGTTTGAGTCATTCATATTCAAATGGATGTACCTTCAAGACACACTCATAAATGAAATAAATAGGTCACACATGTGCAAATACCATATCTTTTCTCTACTATGAGAAACTGAAAATGTAAATGAGCTCTAGCATATATGTTAGATACGGTAGAATATAAAATATTCAGAGGGAAATGTGTGTAGGGGTGGGTTATGAGGGGAAAGAAAAAATGTGATGGTAACCAAGAAAGGAAAACAAAGCTTATGTACATAGGGGGTGAGGGTTGTAAGGTGGGCAGGAGAACAGAAAAAATGAGAATCAAGTCATGTCATATATTGGTACAAATTGTCAATGTTGAATATGATCATGATATGTATATAAAATGTGCCTATTTCACAATAAATTAATTTTTAAAAAAGAATACAATGTACCTAAAACCTTGTTTTGTAATTAAATTTTGAATTATGATACCTTTATTAACAATTAAATGTGTAACTTTTAATTTGATACATTTACCCATAAGAGTAGTAATAATAGTTGGTATATTTAGCATATGTTGTGTATTCATTATCTTCCCATACCAGTAACAGATAATTTACATGCATTATTTCATTTAAATTGAAGAGGCTGAAGCTAGTAGAATAAATAAAGTTAAAATCACTGTACATTATACAGATAGTTCTGACCTAGATTTTTTGCAAATTGCTTTATGCAAATTTTAAAGAACATTTTGTTGGTGTTTAAACATATTTGAACTTGTGCTCAAAACTATATTACTTTGTTCTTCTATTTTCCTATGTACTTGTATTATCCTAGAATACAGGGGAGGATGTTGTGAATAAAATACCATTTATAGCTCAATAAGAAAGCAGCACCCATAGGAACAATGGTAAACAGAAGGAGGCGGCTGCTTCCTTTGTCTTCTTCCTTCCTCAAGGACCATAGAAAGTTCAGCTTCCAACACCTGGGAATCACTTCACAGCTGACTAGAACAACCCTTATTATTCCTAACTTTTTTGTTGCGTGAGTGGTACGACATTGAACTCAGGGTCTTTGCCCTGAGTTACATTCTCAATGCTTTCTATTTTTCACTTTGAGACAAAGTTTCAATAAATTGCTTAATGGTCCAGCCTGGGCTGGAATTTACAATTCTTCAGAGTGCTGGGATTACAGGGATGAACCCCAAAATGGGCTTGTTTTAACAAGTTCAGTGAACTCATTTGACGGTCAAGGAGAATGTATAGAGGAAGAAGATTAATGGGTAAGAGAGGGGGAATTGTGCACATGGTAGTTTTCTGAATTAGTAAATACTTTGATTTATTCCTAAGAAGCTGATTGGCAATGGCCAAACTAGCCATGCGAATTAAATTCTCACTGAGAGTTTGAAGATCTTCCAAGAAGTCTGTGACTGGTCCTGTCACCAGAGACAGTGGCACCAGTGTCCTTTGCCCACCTGTGGAACCAATGTCATGCACTAATTCAGTGAGTCACAGACCCAGTCTGTAAACTCAGTAACCTAGTCCTGAACTGCTCCCAACACTAAGTCCCTGGGAAATTGCTGGTTATTAATGTCTTGTTGTTTTTGGTATGTTTAGAACAATGTTTTTTTTTTTTCCTTTCTACTTTATTATGCAACATGTTCTATGTGTGCAAAATAAGACTCCCCTGTTTACTGTGACCTTTGTCCTAGGCCCCCTGAAATGTTCATGCTGACATTGTATTAAACACAAGAGGTGCTCCCTGGAGCCTCTGGGATGCAGAGGCATTTGACTAATAAACAAAGTATGATCCCCTTGCTTACCTTAATCCTCCTCACACTACCACCTTTTGTGTGTGCTACACAGAGTTCTGATCGCTGATGTGCTCTGCTGCTTTCCAATATGAACTTGCAGATTCAATGCTCTTATTACACACACATGACAGACAGAAACATCTTTATAATCACCAAGCTTGGTTATATCTCATAGAATTGTCAGTGTGTCTCTGTTACTAAAATGTATACACAATATAAATGCCACGTATGTGTAAAGAGTTTTACATGAAACTTCACAGCATTTTTTTAAACCCAGCTTCTCATGTGCTGACCTCCTCTCTTTGGTAAGTTCCCTCTTAAATCTTATCATTAACCTTTGACCTCTACCTATTCAAATCTACTGTTGCCAACAGATGGATGACACATAGTACTTGAACATAGACAACATAGAGGGTGATTTTGATAATCTTGCTTTCCATGATTCAGTGTAAGGCAAATTAAAAATCATGCTTTCTTACTTACCATGAAAAATGTTCTCATGTACATTAATGGTTTTATTTATTTATTTATTTATTGTTTATTTATTTATTTTTGAAACAAGGTCTCATTTTCTAACTTTGTAGTTCAAGTTGGCCTTGAACTCACTGTGTAGCTTAGGTTGGCCTTGAACTCATGGCATCCTCTTATCTCAGCTTCCAGAGTGCTGCAGGTACAGGCTTATGGCACCACAGCGGGCACATATGTGGTTTTAAGACTCTTAAGTGTAGATAAGTACACACACCGCAGCCATATGAAAAAACTATGCAACCTATGACAAATATTCAAAAATTAGTTGTTTAAATCTACAGAAAATACATTTATTATAATTGCTAAGCTGTTAAAAATTCTAACATTTGTTGCTGATTTATTTGACTCATTTTATAAATTCAATCTTCTCAGTAGATAAGTAAATTTTAAAAACAATATTTAAAATATTTTAAACAATTACTTTTTAGGAAAAGATCTAATCACCAATAAAATGGTTCCTTTGAAAATATTCTCCTTGGAAAGGAGCCAACACCCTGAATGGAGCAAACATAGCCTCTTCAACAAATGGTGCTAGAAAAACTGGGTTTCAACTTGCCAAAGATTAAAGCTAGATCTTTTTCTCTATGAACCAAACTAAAATCAAAGTGGATTAGAGACCCAAATATTAAAGCAGAAACACTAAACCTGGTGGAAAATAGATTAGGTAGAACTCGAAGACATTGGCATGGGAAAGACTTTATGAACAAAACCTCAGCAGCACAGAAACTAGCAGAAAGCATCAACAACTGGGATCTCATTTTACTAAAAAACTTATGCACAGCAAGAGAAATCACCAACACAGCAAAAGGACAACCTATATTAGGGGAAAGAATTTTTACCAGCTGTTTCTTAGACAAAGAACTATTTTCTAGAGTACATAAAGATCTTGGAAAATAATCCCCAAATTTAAAGACATTATTCAAAAATGGGCATCAGAAATGAACAGATACTTTTCAGAGGAAGAAGTAAAAGTAGTTAAGAAGCATATGAACAAATGTTCAACATCTCTGGTCATTCGAGAGAAGCAGGTGAGAGCAACATGGAGCTCATCTCAATCCACAAAGAATGGCTGTGACTGTGAAATCAAACAACAACAAATGCTGGCAGGGCTGTGCGGAGACAGGGACTCTTCTCCCCCCATTGGTGGGAATATAGACTGGTGCAACCACTCTTGAAATTAGTGTGCAGCTGCCTTAAAAAACTAGGGCTCAAGGTCCCATATGATCTTGCTATTCCCTTGGTAGGTATATACATGAAAGAATTAAAAAATCATACCACAGCAACATATGTGTACCCATGTTTATAGGAGCTCAGTTTGTCATAGCTAAATCTTGGAAACAGCTCAAATGCCCATCAATGGGTGAAGAGATAAAGAAAATGTAGGAGATGTTCTTTAGTATAAAATGGAGTATTACTCAGCCATAAAGAATGATAAATTAGAGATATTTGTATTTAAGTGATTGTAGCTTGAGGGCATACTCATAAGAGAAACAAATAAGACAAAGCTGTGTAAATACTGTATCTTTTCTCCAGTATGGAAAACTGAAGATATAAATGAATACTAAAATGTATGAGAGGCAATGTGAAATAGGAAAAACATGTGCCAAAGGAAAATGGAAAAGGTGAGTAGGGGAAAGTAAAGAAGAGAAAGAAAAACTTTGGTGGTTAAAAAAAAAAACCAAAAGAAGGGCCGGGGAGTTAGCTCAGTGGTTCCGGCACCTGTCTCGCAAGCGCAAAGACCTGGGTTCGATTCCCCGGTAACCACATAACAATACTGGGTGTGGAGACCCACACCCAGCAGCAACCAGTACCACATACCACAGTGCCGGGCGTGGTGGCTCACGCCTGTAATCCCAGCACTCGGGAGGCAGAGGCAGGAGGATTGTGATGTGAGTTTGAGGCTGAACTCAAGGCCAGCCTGAACCACAAAGCGAGACCCTGTCTCCAAAAACCTAAAAAAAAAAAAAACAACCAAAAGTTTATATATACATATATATCCAGGTTGGGGTTGTAGAGAGGGCAGGGAAAAGGAGATAAAATGAGAATCAAGATGTGTGTGATCATAATGTATGTATAAAGTGTACTAATAAAATCAATTTTAAAAGATGATATTCTCTTTATAATATTTTATGGTATTTTTTAGTACTATTGCAAGAGTATATGCTGAGTCTTTGATATTTATTCTAATGAATAAACATCTTATTTACATATAAATAAAACACACAAAAAACTAGAACAATGAATTTTTCAGTCATCATTCATCTGTAACTATTTTAGACACTATTTCCATTCACATATATAAAGCACTTTGATCTAATCAAGATTAGATTTATATTTGTACAGCTAAGTACTACTGACTGAAATAAAGAAATGAAATGTTTTTTTGAAAATTCTTATTGAAAAATAGAAATAATATATTAGAGGAAAATATATAAATTGAATATATTTTGGGTATAAATGTTCTTGAGAATGTTACATGCTGTTTTAGCAAGCTCATGTTGTGCAAGATTAAAGTACTAAGTGCAGTACACATAAAAAATAGAAAAAGAGAACTAGTGATTTAGCTCAGTGGTTCCAGCACCTGTCTTACAAGTGCAAGGGCCCAGGTTTGATCACTGGAACCACATACAGCAAAGCCCGTCTTCGTGACTCACGCCCAGCAGCAATCAGTACCACATACCCCAGTACCGGGTGTGGTGGCTCACACCTGTAATCCAGCACTCGGGAGGCAGAGGCAGGAGGATTGCTGTGATGTGAGTTTGAGGCTGAACTCAGGGCCAGCCTGAACTATAAAGCCAGAGAATGTCTCAAATAAATAAATGGAATTTTAAAAACAAAAATAGAAAAAGAGTCCCTATTTTAAATATTTTATCACATTTTGCACCACTGCTCAGAACATGAGCTCTAATATTATAAGAAAACAATACAGAAGGTTTTTTGGTTGTTGTTGTTGTTATTTTTTATACCAAAGATCAAACTCATAATCTTGTACTTGCACTTGGGAGGGAGGCACCAGCACCACTGAGCTACATCCTCAGTCCTAAATAGTATTTCTAATAGGAGGAAAGAGAGTGATTATAGACATTAATTGCAGGCAAATTTTATTGTTCATATAACTAGATACTATTAAATGACTGATTTTCAAAATTGTAAAATTTTGAAAAATCTTATGTTCTTCAACAAGTCATGACTAATCTCATTGTGTTCCCCTTTCCTTCAAAATGTGAACCCAATATATCAGACTGTGTTTGTGTTTGTTTTTAAGCCAGAAGTTTGGATTCACAATTATCTCAAGACTGATGGTAAAATTAAGAAATTTTATAGTCCTGACCAATCTTAGTAGGTCTAGTTCATTCCTTAGTGAAACTGGATTACATTATACTCCCAAAATAAGTGAAGTTAAAGGTAAACTTAGTGCACTTTCCAAATTTGGGAAAATGTTTCTATCATTACCTCACTTGAATACCAGACAGAGACATGAACAGGTTAAGAAAAAGAATGTTCTTTATGTATTTTAAAACAATCTCTTATGAATTTAATTTCTTATGATTTCATACTTTGTATACAGCTCCAAGAAAGACAATAATAATGCAAAAATAAATCAATTTTCCATGGTAGAAGATATCTGAACATAACTCTAAACAACCTAACTAGAAAAACGGAAATGGCCTGAAATAGGATGGAAAATTTGAAGACAGATGTGTACAGGGAGTGAACACCCTCACTAGGGTGGGATGAGGAGCAGTGACCCTCTCCGTGACATTCTGTGACACTGAAAGGCCTTTATGAGGACTTTGATTCTCATCCCCATTATCCACATGACCCAAACATGCACACAAATACATTCTTACATTCAACAGATACAAACAGCTTTTCTACATGCAGGAAATTTTTAACAAGACGGAGCCAAAGAATTTAGAGATTCTGAGAATGGATCACAGCAACTGTTCTTTACTTTCTCCCTGAATATATGATTAATATTTTCCAAGACCAGGTATATCACTGTGGAGCTTTCTAGTAAGATACTAGTGAGGAACAATTTGAAAGTCAAATCCTTTCTATGTGATATTATAGAATTCTGCCCTATTTTTAAAAATACAGAAATTAACTCAGTTGGTAAAGGAGCAATCAAACTCATCAGCTTGCATAAATAAGTTTAGGGGAATAAGTGCCACAGATGAGCAAATTAGTTTCTGCAAACCCCTAGTATCTGTTGACATGTCACACAAGGTGGAAGAATGCATACTATAGCTCACTCTGACGCCTGCCTTCTGGGTGTATTTAATTGCAACCCATTTCAGAGTTGCATGCTTTCTAATCAGATCAGATAAAAAACTTGCTTTTAGAAGAAGTGAGCAGAGCATAATCAGAGAGAGCCAAATGTCTTGTTTTAGGGCAAGATCACATTTATTTGCAAGTCTAGCTTCCTGTTTTCCAACTGAACATCATTGTCAATAATTTATATTCTATTCCCCTGAATGTTTTGCTCCCCATTAGTACACCTCAAAAAGAGGTTCTACAGGAACCCTGGCTTTGCTACAATTGCTCATATGTGTTACATAGTTTTGTAATTGGATAAAGAAATACTTCCGAGGAAGTAGCAGAGATAGGAGTAATTCCAGGCTGACCCTGCGAGGTGTATCATCAGGTAGGAACGCAGGGAGAGAAAGACTCGCTGAGGATGTGGATGGTAGCACTTCCCTGGGAGCCTACTGTTGCGTTTCAGTATAAAGAACTCAAACCAAGAGCTTACATTATCTAGGAGTCTACATAAAAACAATTCAATCACATGCTGTTTATATTTGCATTTAAATGAAACATTACATCATTATTTAAAGACTAGGAAAAGAAGCAAAACTATAACATTTGGCTATTGCTGCTTTTTTATATATACTATATTGTGTACATATGTATGTATGTATGTATGTATGTATGCATGCATGTATGCATGTTTGTATGTATGTGGTTAAGAAATTTCTTTTTATTTTTCATGGAATTATTCGAGAAAATGTAGAGATGTCAGAAGTTCTTACTATAATATAAAATAAAATTAATAACGTAAATCTTCCCTATTGTGAAGAGATTTTGAACTCACGTAGGAGTGATACTGAAACAGAAATAACTTGCCACTCATTCTTAGTGAAGATACTTAGTCTACGTACCTGGAAAGCTCTACTGCAGGCACACCGACCCCCTTTCAGCAAGGTTGGTAGGTGCACATTTTGAAGTTGCTGAGGTGTCAATTCTCATATCTCCCATAAAGATGTTTCTTTCCACATCTCTTTGTTCTGGAGCCAAAACTCTCCATGAAGTAGCACATCTTGGACTGAAAGTACACAGAAGTGATATCAAAGTGTCCTGGGACAGTGGATTTGAAAAAAGAACGGGTGAACAAACAAAGACAAGAGAATAGCACTTTGGAAATAGTAGTGTGTGAAACTGTGGATTTGCTACATTACTTCTAGAAAGAAAGCTCAATAATCTGTTCCAAATTATCTTTGACACATGGTAACATGTATTCTGGCTAGAAAAGAATGCATCAGCTACTGGTTCAGAGATTACTATATCTTCTCTGATAGACACACTCTCTCAGGGTGTGGCCTCAGACCTGGCAAAATGAACAGTTTTGTAACAATAACCCATCTAGATAATGAGGGACATCTTGGAGCCAAGAAATCTTATGCGCTCGAGTCCACTGCATCACTTGTATTTCCCATAGGATAAGCCTAATCATCAGAAACAATATGTCAAATACCAAGACAGGGACTAAAAACTCAGGAAATGCACAATTGGATGCAGGAGAAGCATAACGGGGAAGTTCATATCCAAAACCAAGAGTGTAGCATAGTGATTACAAGTCTCTATACCTTCCATAGAGAAAGGGAAATTTTACCAGAATTATAAGCAGCCTAGGCAAAGTGTTGCACTTTCTCAGGGTGTCTGTGTTGACAGTTTGAGAACTCACTGGGCCACTAGCCAACAGTGGGGAAGAGTTTATGTTACTGAACTTACAATGAACCACAAGCAAACCTTGAAGAATCTGGGGAAAGAGGCTCATTGGCATCTGCCTTGTAATTGGTATCCTGTCTTACAATGGGTCCTCATGGAGGACCTGGATAATGGGGGACATGGACTCCTGGGGACATGGATAATCCCATCTTCTTCCCATTCTAACAGACCATCTGTACACTTGTCCTATGGACTCCTCATCACTGAATCTTATTTATTCCAAGATCTTTCCAGTCCTACACAGTTGCCATTAGCAATGAATATATCCAGCTATATAGCTCAAATAATTTTTTTAAATAGTCACATATTCCATCTAAATTTCACCTTGAAGAACTGTTATTCCTTCAGGATTTTTTTTTCAGGGCCAAGAAGCACTTAATTGCAGGCATATCATAACTTATCTTACCGAACCATATTAAATGGGTTTATTTTATTCTTCCCTTTCTAGACTGGTCTTAAAGAACTCCCAGGAGAGTCTAGCTGTGGGTTGAGGGGAAAGTGTCAATGCCCCTGAGGCACATGCCTTTGGAGTCTGAGCTTCCCCCAGAGGTAAATGTTTTATGCCCATGGGATCTCTTGGTGTTTCCTGATAATATACAGCATCTGCTCATATCACAGTTTTCTCGACAGATCACCTAAACTGAGTTCCTAATGGTTATCTCAGATCTCATTGTCAGTCATAAAACTATGGTAGGTTCTCAATGTCTAACAAATTCCACTAGGAAGCCAAGCATCAGTAAGGGTTAGGAGAGTCAACCTGTCCTACACTTCAGTCCTCAGTCAGTCCAAGTTCCTTTCTGCTGTTCTACTGCTCAATGTATTCTACCAACTGCTTTGCAGGAAATGCCTATAGTTGATACGTGTGGGATTATCTGATCCTTGTAAGTCCCAGCTCTAATAGTCAGACTAGAGCGGCACTTTATTACTCCAGGGATTGTAGTAAGCTTCCTCCTCCAATGTTCTGAGTAACTCTCTTTTCTCAGCATGTAACAGCTATGTAAATGGCCACAAGTTCCTTTGGGAATGATTAGGGGCAAAGAAGAGGACTTGGGAAGGATTCATAGTGGGAACTTGCAATAGGATGGTACTGTTTTTCCTTTAGTTAACAAATCTCCTTAAATATTTAAGGGATTTTGAGTCTCAGAACACTCAGCTCAGGGAATTGGATGATGATTGGTGGTTCTGCATGACCGTAACTTGTTTTGTCTCTGTTCTTCCCAGTTAGAATTCCACTTTAGGGTGCAAAGATCCTGTACGTGTCTCTGAGTCCTAGTGAGACTGATTCCCAAGAGTGAAATCACTTCAGTTCACATTTTGATCCTGTTATTCATTATAGGATCAATAAGAATTTTATAGTCAGTGTTTAGGAGCTGGCATAAAGCTCCTTATCTCTGGGATTTTATCATCCCTTTGAAATCAGGGAGCCCATTCCAATCAGGCCAGGTTATTATCTCCAGTTCTCAGAAGGCAGCTCCAGTCAAACTTCCTAATCTCTCACCAATACATTTCTCAGTGCTTTGGTGAAGGAAGTGTTTTTGGAGACTTCCCAGGGTGCAGAGTGTCATGCTGCATTTATGGACAGCAGATGATAAACTCTTATTGTTTTACTTCCTCTGGGTATAAGTCAAGATAAATTGGATTATTCTGCAATTACAGTCCTCTAATCTTCTGTTCCCCGAATTACTAAAGGCTTACATTTCACTCTCACTGCTTATCTTTAGTAAGTCAGCAAGGTGATTCCTCTCCTGGAGTCACGCAGTGAACCAAGTTGATCAAATAGCAACCGTTCTGAACATCCTGTTACACAGCACAGGGGACAGATGCTCTGAACTGCATTGTCGGTAATGAGAATCATGACCTTAAGTCTTGGGTATCGTCTTCTCTTACAACTTGTAAAAGAGAACCAATTACACACTCCCCACCAGCAAGGCAGGCTGGAAGTACAACTCTATAATGTTTTCAGAAGATAACTGGAAATATCTTTTGACAAACCAGTGGCTACTATAACTTCCATTGTGAGAGACAAGTCTACAACCCCACTGTAATCTACTCAAGGCCAGCACCAAGATTTCTGTTAATCAATACACCTGCTCTTCAAGGCCAGTCTCAGATACTCATACTAACACATTGAATCAATACTTCTGATGAGTAAAATAAATCCTGTAAGTGTAAATAAATTCAGCAGCAATAATCATCTTCCTTCCTCATCTGATAATTCAAGCCCATTTGTATTTCTCACCTCTGGCCATGTGAAATAGTAACTACTCTGCTGGCATATTGGAAACTGACTCTAATGTGATTCTAATGGCACAGAGGGTGGACTGAAGACAATTAGCACCAATTTGTAGGTTGTGACCTCAGGGAAAGGCCGTGCAAGCTCTTCCAGGAGACAGAAGGAACTGTCTCTACGAGGAAAGACCACTAATCTTAAAGAAACTCATGGGAATTTGGGGATACACAGGTCATGGAATCATTTAAATCCTGATTATTCCTGACTCATTCTTAAAAATACACTCTTCCCCAGTCAGTAACGTGAGATCTGGTGAAGCTGTGAATTCCTCAGAATCAGCACATTTCAATCCTACATGCTGACCAACAGGAGAGTAGATAAGTGAAGGAGGGATTTAACCCAGAGAAAGCTACATTTAAGTCACTGATAGAAAAATGTACACACTTTTAAACCATATTGCTAAATAAAATAAATCAGGGCCGGGGATTTAGCTCAATGGTTCGGGGGCCTGTCTTGCAAGCGCAAGGACCTGGGTTCAATCCCTGGTAACCACATACAATACTGGGTGTGGAAACTCACACCCAGCAGCAATCAGTACCACATACCACAGTGCCGGGAGGGGTGGCTCACGCCTGTAATCCCAGCACTCGGGAGGCAGAGGCAGGAGGATTGCTGTGATGTGAGTTTGAGGGTGAGATCAGGGCCAGCCTGAACCACAAAGCGAGACCCTGTCTTAAAAAACCTTTAAAAAAATAATAAAAAATAAAAGTAAATCAGACACAGAAAGCTAAGTGTCACATGATTCATTTTAAATTCAAAACACAAATTATAATAAAGAGCAAAGTAAAAGATAGGTGATAAAAACAAGGATGTAGGTTTTGTGGTGGTGGAAGGAGAATCTGAGGATGAGGTTAGATAGGAGAGGAGAAAGGAAGGGAAGGAAAAAGGATCAAGATATAACATGTATATGTACCAACTCCCCATAATGAAGTACTGTGTCACAAATATGTACTAATTAAAAGGGGGAAAGATCAGACTCTCATGTTTTTAGTTATATTGAGTCTGGGTATACAAAAGAAGAGATTAGAAGATCTCAGGTCTTTAGATCACATTGTGAGACTGAAACATAACCCACAACAATTTATCTTTTTTCCTTAAACTGTTTATTACTTCTGGATATATCTACTTGTATTGTTTGCCTTTCCCATTGCTGGTACAAAGTAACCCATACTTACTTATTAAAGGTATAGAAGTTTGTTTTGGCTAATGGTTTCAGAGGTTTCAGTCCATAGTTGGCTTGCTCCAAGACAGGAATGTCACAATAGAGGGCCGTGGCAGAGGAAAACCACTTACCTCCTAACATCTAAGAAAGCAGAGTGTGAGCACAAGACACACCCTCCGTGGGCACACAGCAACAATCCACTTTTCTAACTGGGCCTTCCTCCTAACAGCACTCTCAGGTAATGGCACAGGGATGATCCAATCCCCTGTCAAAGACTCTCTTCTCCAATCAGCTTGACAGCTAAGATGAACTGGGCACCATTTGACTCAGATATGGGTAGATCTTCGTTTGACCCCTGGTGATTTTCAATAGCACCATCAATCTGTCAAAGTCCTCAAGCTGTCCCTTCCTTAGGTAACTTACAGTAATCAGTTCAGGCTTAATTTTTATATTTGCTTAATTGATCACCAATACTCTTTTCTATTCGCAACGAGGTCTTTGGAGCTTTGAAATCCAAACAAGTAAAATAATAATTACAGAGTCTAATCTTTGTCTATATGCTTTACACAAGTAGTTTCCAGTGAAGAAAATATGTTACCCTAGGTGCTGCACACACAAAAGAAATTTGGTACTTAAAATTTTATAAGAATTAATGGAGGAATCACAGTCATAAAAGGACCACCAGATTGCAAGGACCTGTGTGCAGCCACTGTACAAAGATCAGAGAACTGTAGTTGCCATTCCAAAGTTAGGAAACACCAGGGTCTCAAAGTCCAGACTGTAGGCCAGGGGTGGGAAACCTGCAGCACACGTGCCACAGTGGGCTGTTTGTATGATTGAGAGCTCTAAAAGGGTTTCCTTCATTGCTCTAGGGTACTTCTCTAAAATCAAAATTGATAAAATATGAGTATGTAAGAGAAGAAGACTTCTTATGCAAAGAAAAGCAAAAGCAAGATTTTAAATGAGAATGGGCTGACAAGTGTTCAACACAGTAGGTAGGTAATATGTATTTATTTAATGAATGAAGGCTCCCAAAAGCAAGGAGTTTCTCTTAAAGTAGCACGAAGCCAATGATAAAATTTGAATTGTTGACACAACTGCTTAAGGCAATTTTATTTTTAAAAATAAATAAAATAAAAAATAAGTCACTATTTTCTATATTTCTTTGCTTGAGCTTTTGTTCTGTACATTCTTTTGAAGCTGAGACCCAACCTTGTTTCTTGGTGTGATGAGGTAACCTCCCTACCCTTGATTTCCAAATGTCTCGTACTACCTCTGAACACTATCCTCCACTCCATCCACTCCAGCCAGCCAGGCTGATTTCTCCTTTGCCTCACTCATCAGCTTCATCTCCATCCCCAATCCTTTGTTCCTCTTATTGCTTTGGGCTGGAATGACTTTCCTTATTCTTTCATCTGATGTGCTCACAAACTCTTACCTATGCTTCAGAATCCAATTCTATATTTCTTCAGTTCCAAAAGATGTTATTCATTTATTGTAGAACTTCCTTCATAAAGCTCCAAATATTTTCTCATTAAGTCTAGTATTAATGATTTTAAAATGAATGTAATTGACAATAAATTTGTAGTAACTTAAATTGAATTCTGAGTTTACAGAGAAGTTGTAAGAAAAGTACAAAAAAAAATCTAGACCTCTTCTTCCTTCATTTTCCAGTTGTTAGTAAGGTCAAGGTAGGAATGCATGAGAAGGTGGGATTATAAAAAAGCAAGAGGAAAGTTTCTGAAATGCTGAGAATGTTCATTGTCTTCATTGCAGTGATGAGTTTTCAGTGGATATAACAACCATTAACACAGTGGAAGAAGAACCAGTACCGATACTTCATTCTTAAGTAACCACAGTTATCTATCACAGATTGGATCTCGACCACTGTCCTTCCCTATTGCACAATGATTTTAGCATAGCACTTGCCGCTTTTAAAGTATTTATCAAATACCTAAAGATAAACAAGTATAGTTCACACTACTTTTGAAACTATTAACTATCTCCTTAGTCATTCACATGGTCTCTAAGAAAAATGTTTCTTCTTCCCTCAAATGTAAATTATCAGTCTGCAGCACCCAGGGCACCTGAGCACTGTGAAGGGCCAGTGCTTCCAAGGAGCTCACCTGAAAGAGGAACTGGAATTTAAAAATGCAAAGTGTGGGTGGAACCCCCTAGCAGCTGTCCAGGGAAGCTAGGCCCAAAGTGGCCAAACTCAAAGGAAGACCCCGGATTCCAAGGCCCCTGGCTCTGTTTGTCATGGTGCTGTGTGTGGTCCAGCTACCGCTTTCAGGAGAGATTATGGTGAATTCAGTATAGACACATCATCTTGTCTTTTCTTTCTCTTCTACTTTAAATCTTCTGATCCCTAGTGGATATTAGGAGATAGCAGAACAATGGTTACAAATTCTGAGTAAAGGTTATTTCCAGTCTCAAAACTTATGACCCACTGTCATTAACATCATTTCTCAAGAAAGCATAGCCCGAAGCAGAAGTCACAGGGACAAGATTCATTGGAGGGCCAGCCTCAGGGTGCAAGTGAGGTGTTTCTATCTCAGCCTGGAATCCTCTCTCTACAAATGGGAACATGGCTCTTTTATTTGTTCAGAGTTTTCCTCAAACATTCCAGAACTTCTGTAATTTCCCACATAATTGTACTCCAACATTACTCTCAAACTCCTTTTTCTTGTCATAATCTTGTGTATTTGCATATATATATATATATGTATGTATAAATGCTATGTGGTTGTTCATCCATATCCTTAGGTGCTAAACATAAAGTTATTTTCAGACGGGTCCTAGATAGCTTTTAACTCATTCTCAGGCCTCAAGTTTTGTTTGTTTGTTTGTTTGTTTTTTGTTTTATTGTGTTGTGTGTGTGTGTGTGTGTGTGTGTGTGTGTGTGTGTGTGTGTGTGACAGGATCTCGCTTTGTAGTTCAGGCTGGCCCTAAGCTCAGCCTCCAACTCACATCACAGCAATCCTCCTACCTCTGCTTCCTGAGTGCTGGGATCACAGGAATGAGCCATCATGCGCAGCACTGTGGTATGTGGTACTGGTTGCTGCTGGGTGTGAGTCTCTACACCCAGTATTGTATGTGGTTACTGGGGATCGAACTCGGCCCCTTGCACTTGCAAGACAGGCGCCAGAACCACTGAGCTAAATCCCTGGCCCTCTCGGGCCTCAGTTTTAAGAATAGCACATGGTATACAGCAAAAGCTAAATAAATAATAGCAGTAATATTAATGACAATATTTTTTACATCACCATTCAAATATAATCATAAAATACATCCATTTTCAGATACCTAAGATTTCAAAACTTTTATCATAAATGAACATTATCTGTGGACACCACCATGAAAAATCTGTGCAGGAAGCTATTTAAAGAAAGTAGGATAAAAGAATAAAACACAAAATCCTGAAAAGAGCAAGTCTAGTCTTGTGAGTAAAGAGCTGGGCTCCAAGGTAACAACTCTCCACTTTCTCAACAGCAAAGCAGAGGATGGCAATCTGTTGGGGCTGGAGAAATATGCAAGCATAAGACAAAAATTTTTAAGTTATTGGTATATATTAGGTGTACATTATGATCACATTCCTCACTGAGAATTTGTAGGTGTACTTGATGTATCTTGATTCTCACTTTTTCCCATTCCTTCACCCTCCCTACAACCCCCCATATCCCCATATACATAAACTTTGGCTCCAGTTTTTCTGTTCTTAACCATCAAATTTTTTCTTTCCTTTCTGTGAAAGATGATTTAAAGTTTAAAAATCATTGAAAACTACTCAAGAGAAACCTGTAGAAAGGTAGTAGCATTTGAGTGTAGCTGGACAACCAACACAAAGAAAACTGAACTATAAAGGGAAATAATTATGGAACTCAAGAAATAAAGCACAACAGGGAATAAAATCCTAGTGTACAATTTGGCTCTGGAATGGGCCAAAAGTAGACTTCTATAAACTATTTACCATAGATATTCTATTACTTTGATTTAAAAATAATAATTTTCAAGGTGAAATAATCTTAAGAGATGGTAAACTGTGGAGTGGGCCCTAAAAGAATAGATGCTGTGAAATTAGGTGTTGTAAAGACACACTCACCACAGCCTCTCAGGGGTATGGGCTTCCCAGTGACACTTGTTTTCACATGAACTCCCCCAAAAGAGAAAGGAAGTGCCACTTCAGCCATCCCCAGAAGGTCTGCCTACTTACGAAGAGGAAAGAAGACCAGTTCTCCTACTCTATATATCTACTAGTTCATGTATGTAAAATAAGAATTTAATTTCACCCATAGTTTAAAAAACATTTCTGCCACATTCATCTTGAGTGTACCTATTTAAAATAATTCCATGGTTTTCTAATACATGTAAACTTACTAAACTATTAATCAGGATCTCTTTTAATAGAATTCTATGAGTCTTCGGGAGGATGATGAAAATCTTTATGTATTGAATTTTCCAGAGTTTCTGGTATCATTACCTAGGGTATTAAACTTAATTATTTCTAAATCAAATTTTAGACTCTAATAAGTCTATTTAAAAATTTTAATTTACTGTGAAGGAAAGATAATCCTGAATACATAGCTAGGCACATTGTGTTCACTGTGCAAGTATTTGTTAAATTGAATGAAAATCTCTGGATATATAATTTTCTCACTCATCAGAATGCAATTTCAAAGGTTTCCTAAATTGATGAGAACTCAGAGTCACACACACACACACACACACACACACACACACACACACACTCAGGTAAAGTGGCTTCAGGCAAAATTCAAAAACATTTTTGGAAAGTTTTCTTAGTTCATAGGAAATATTTTTGGCAGTTTCTTTCTCTTTGTTATAGGAATGAAGACTGGCATATAATTTACTTCTAAACTCTCCAGAGATGTTTTGAACAGAGAGTCTAGAGACAACTCTTTCTTTGGACAGAAACGTCATTGAAAATCTCAAGTGAAAGAAATACAAGCAGAGAAATACTCTACACATTAAGATACATAACAATGCCTTTATAAAAGTTATGTTTATTTTGTTGTTGTAGTTAATAATATATTTCTTAATATTCCCTATATTTGATAACAATTAAGAAATCTTGTGGCCAGCGGTTTAGCTCACAGGCACCACACCTGCCTCATAACCATAAAGTCTAGAGTTCAATCCCTAGTGCTAGAAATGAGTGAATGAATGAATGAATGAATGAATAAAAGAAATGTTGCTTGTTTGAAAACGTTTTTACCCCAGCCTTCTTCAGAACTATGATATGAACATTAACAGAAATTCTTTAGGCTTTAAGTCTCCTAAGAAGACATCAGTGTGTCACAAAATTTTAATACAATGTTCACAACTGGATTTGTGCCTAAATCTCCCAGCTATTGACAGAATTCAAATCCAGTTAAATTCGTATCTCACCTAAACAAGAGATATCTCCTTTCTTTCCATCAAAATTTGCTTAAAATTGGATCTTATCCCCAGAAATTAAAGCGTGTTGTAGATAAATGCAGAAAAAGTAACTAAATAATAACACCCTGCTCCAAGAATAAAGCACAAATGACTACATGTCATTTGTTCTTTATCTGCTCATTGTGTTAAGTGGAAACACAGGATTAAAGCTCCAGCAGCCAGACAAGGACCCTACTGCAGGTGATCATACTATCTAACAATCCTATTTCTAGAAGATTTCTCTGCTTCAGTCCTAACTGCACATCTTTGGCAGAGGCACTGGTAACCACAGAGCAAACCATTCTTCAAAATATTGAATATAGGGTGGGTATGAGTATGGGAAGTTTTACCATCAGTGATCATTTTAATAAACTATACTTCTGGAGACCCCGCTGAAACTTGTAGTATAAAAATGTTTCAAATTAGGATGGTATGTTGGAGATCAAAAGTACTCGAATATAATCCAGAGAAGCTAGGCTATTTTACTTTATTTCACTCTATTCCATGTGGTGGACATAAATATGCCTTTTTAAAAATTTTGTTGTTAACTCTACAATAATGATTAGATTCATGTATGTTGACATCATCAGGTTCAGAATGGTCCTTCCACACAAACGCAAATGGCAGCAAACCCACCTACAGCAGCCAACACCCAAACCCTTCCAGCTAAACAAGCCTGAGCTCAGTTCCTGCTGTTTGAAAATTCACAGCTCTCTTGGGACATGCCACTTCATGGAGTTGCAAAGATGAGAAATCCCACCCCTGAGAATTCTGTTTGTAAAATGTATTCACATCTAATCATCCCAGGAGACATGAACACAGCACTGTTGAAAATCATCTATTAATTGTTAATCCTTGGGAAAAAAATCAATTAGTTTTGAAAACATGGAAAGCCTCATATAATAAAAACTATATTCCCACATGTAATTCAATTTCTACTCACTAATTAGGATAGAATTAATAATTACTAACGTGCCAACAATTAAAAAAAAATCATTCATCACTGAAGAAGGACAATTCTTAGAAAATAACCAAGTAATCACTGTTAAATTATTTTGGCTTTGGAGAATTGCACATCTACATATTCCTAAAGAGAGAGAGAGAGAGAGAATGTTTTTTTTTGTGTGTGCATGTTTGTGTGTGTCTGTACATGCATGTTCATCAACCCGCTTAACTGTTTTAATCTGACTTAAGGTTGATTTTCTTTTACTCTATGATAAAAATTTTATTACATATTTAATATTATATTGGTAAATAATTTAGTAATTTTTCCCTCTGATGGTTCCATTTTACTATTACATTAAGACTACGTGTGGAAATAATGTTTGGATTCAAATTCTCAAGATATAGCAATTTTGAAATTATACTGATAATTCATATGTTTACACTATACATTGGTCACAAGTCAGTCACAGAAAGAAGAGGGTAAGGGAGATTGGAAAGGGAAGTGCTCATCTCTGTAAAGACTACATCTGCCTTGCCAAGATGTAGCAATCACAAACTGAGCTGCTATAAACATGGATGCATATATATCTCTGTGATGTGAATCTTTTAATTCTTTTGTGTATATATCTAGCAGAGCGATGGCCAGGTCAAATGGGACCTCCAATCTTAGTTTTTTGAGGAATCTCCAAACTGATCTCCACACAGGTTGTACTAGTCTACATTCCCACCAAAAGTGGAGAAGGGTTCCTTTGCAGCCTCGCCAACATTTGTTGCTGGCTAATTCTGAAATGGCAGCCATTCTTTGTGGAGTGAGATGAAATCTCAGCGTTGTTTCCATCTGCATCTCTCGAATGACTAATGATATTGAGCATTTCTTCATATGTTTCTTAGCTGCTCTTACTTAGTCCTCTGAAAAATATCTGTTCATTTCAGATGCCCATTTTTGAATTGGGTCTATAAATTTGGGTGGGCTGATTTTTTTTAACTCTTTATATATTCTAGATAGTAACCCTTGTCTGGAAACAACCCAAGTGTTCATAAACTGGAGACTGGATAAAAAAGCTCTGGTTCTTCTACAGAATAGAGTATTACTCTGCCATAAAAATTGATAAGTTTGAAGCATTTATACTTAAATGGACATACCTTGAGAATATCCTCATAAGTGAAATAAATAGGTCACTGATAGGTAAATATCACAACTTTTCTCTGATGTGAGAAAATAAAGATGAAAATGAGTTCTAGAATTGTATGTTATATATTTTAAAATAGAAAATACTCAAAGTGAAATAGGGTGAAGGGGGAAAATAATGAGATTATAACAAAAAAGAAAGGAAACAAATCTTATGTATATAGGGAGGTTGGTAGGGTGGGTAGGGCTATGGGAAATAATTAGAATTAAGTTGTGTCTTATACTGGTACAAATTCCCATTGTGGAGTGCAATCATGATGTGTATATGTAATGTATCAATAAATATTTCAATTTTAAAAAAAAGACTACACCTGCTTTTAGACTAAGTGTTGATGCATACTTGAATCATCTTTTAACTATTAAGAACTAATGGAACTTTACAAGTTCTTCAAAAATATGGTTCCTTTAGTGCATCTCAAAATAGGAAGTAAAATATATAAAAACAAAATAGTAAAGAATGGCCCATCTCCCTTGGGTGTCTTGTCTGTAGTATTATCCTTTGGGACTTTCAATTACTTGAATCAGTCACTTATTGAGGTATGTAAATATCGTTATCCTTTGAAATAAAATTAAGATGATGAGCTATGTATATGTTATTTTGTATAGATACTGAAAGTATGTTCCTGAAATGGATTTGCTGGGTTGGTTCAGTTATACATTTTTTAAAACTCAAATGTCTGCTCTTCAGTTTTACTAATTTGCATTCCTCTCAACAATGTAGTAGAGTGTGCATTTCTCCTTAATTTACCAAAATAAGTTTTTGTCTCTGATTTTTGCATGTTAAATTGCAAATATTACATTTTTAACTTGCATTTTTGTACCATATATAATTTGTGTTTTAATGTTACACGTTTTATTTTTAAATGCTATTTTTCTATGTAAAGAAAAGACTAAATTTCAACAATAAGCTCTGTTTAACTCAGAGTTGGGTGAGTTTCTTTGAAAATTGCTAAAGAATTACCCTTTGAAAGATGGCTGTTTAAAAATCACACATTCTTACAAGGTAATTATGTACATTTCTTAGGTGTAAGTCCAATTAGTCTATTAAGTCACAAATATTTTGAGATGATTTTAAAACATTTTGGAAATTTAGCAGTTAAAGATATTTCAGAAGTTCTTTTAATCAGTTTTGGTTTAAAATCTATTTGCCTGCAAATAAGATAGCTACTCCTGCTTTTTTGCAGTTTTAATAATGAAAGATAAAACAAACTCAAAATATGATATGGCAATCAGGCCCTCAGCAGCAGACAACAGGAGCATCAAAACAGGCGATGGCCTTTCTGGTCAACACTCCTAACATTCTGTTGGTATTTAAGTCCGTTTGTGCAGTGCTCTTCCTAAAGAGATTTATACTGTGGGAGTCTATGTCAGGAAGTTTGCAAGTTCAAGCTTAGCCTGAGAAAAATCTTAAAAATTTTTAAAAAGAGCTGGAGATGTAGCTCATTGTGAAAAGCCCAAATGCCCTCTCTAGTACCAAAAAAGGCAAAAAATAAATCAATAAAACCATCATGGCACAGCTTGGCATTCACAGCTCTCAGTGTGGGCCACATGACACTGGAAGTGTAGCTTCTAGCTCAACAATGCTCATGTTATAAATCATTGCTAGTTCTATCTGTTCAGAAAATATCTTCCTCCATTTCCTTCTTTCCTAGAGAAGAGAGAATTGTAGCTTCTTTCCACACTTCCTCACTCCTTGCTGAAGAGGGAATCAACTTACTTAACTGGGAAATTTAGAATCTGCATATCTACATGGTTCATCTTCTCTCCGAATGGTTCCTGCCAGTAATAAATTAACTGAGTAGTTCTGCCTCAGGCCAGAAAGGCTGATTTGAATGAGGCAAATTCAATTTGCCTGTAAATAATTAGGATCCCACTTTGACAGCTTTTCCAGAGTCGCACACTCTTGCCTGGCCTTTGCATTAATAATGGCAATTTCATTGTCTACTCAATTGCTCCTCTACGTCCTAAGTAATCCCTACATCTTATTCTAGTGATGGGTGCATTTCAATGTTAGTGTTTGAATTTCAACAATAAGCTTGGCTTAACTCAGACTTGGATCAAGTTCATTGTTTTGTAATCACTGAAGGACTAACTAGTCCTTTTGGGTGGTTACTTTACCCACAGGATTTCCCCTACCCTTCCATGCTCATCTGATGAAACTAGACCTCAGATGCTCCTCTGCTGCTTCGCGTCCGCAAAAGGCATTAACATCTAACTTGTGGTCAAGCCAGAAATCCCACCTCTTCTTTGACCCCCTTTACCTTCATCCATATAAACAACCCATCATCAGTCCTGCCGGTGTCTTTCTACTCTTCTCACGGAAATGGTTTTGGATGCCTTCGTCATTGCCACTGCCCTAGCAGAACAATCCCTGCTCCTTTGTGAACTGCTGCCTCAGGTCCCTAAGCATCTTTCTGACTTCTCACTCAGCTCTCTGCCCTAGTGATCTTTGCTAGATCTGTTCACACACCGAATTGTGTTGCTCTATGCAACAAAACACAATTTGAAAACATTTTACATCTTTTCATTCCAATGAAATAAAAATGTCTTCCCTTTAAAAGACTTCCTAATCAAGACTCAGTTTGCTTCCATGTTCACCTGGGAATCTTTTATGATTTGCTTGGCTAGGAAAATGTTTCTATTTTGTCAACTTCTTTGTGAAATTTATACTGTTGGTAATTTGACAATAAATACATGGTTATTGGTAAAATAAATGTATATATCACTAAACATAATAACAGAAGACTCATAAACAAAGGCTAGGACTGATTTTCCCTTTACATTTAAACCACCATATAAGGATCAAACATGATAACTGACATCAGCATAGCACAATTTAAGAGACAAAGGCAAAGGAAAAAATAAAAAGTTGCTTTAGTCAACTCCATCAATTCTACTCCATATTCTTTTTTTTAAGAAAGTAGTTCACAAGTTGGAAGTGTGTGAAATGTGCTTAATGTGGAAGAAATTAAGAGTGTTTCTGAACTCAAATGCCCCTCTCCCAATGTGTCTCCAATTAGAAAAAGGCATCAGATGAATTAAATGTTCATTATATTTGAAGTGTGGGATGAAGCCATTATAACCATTATAGGTTTGCCAGTTCTCTAATTTTTTGGCTCTCTTTCCCAACTGTCATGCTGAGATGTTTGCATAATGTATGTGAAAAATATGTATTTGCATGTCCATTACGCAAAGTCAGATAATCCACACTACATATCGCTCCCGGCTGTGTTTAATGAAATGTGTCCTCTGAAAAAGTCTTTAAGTTACAAACAATATTCTAAGAACAATTTTATCTGAAAGAGATTTGGTGCTTTGTTTATACTATCCAGGATTTTTCTCTTCACATACAATTTGAGCCAGACCGCCATGAGGGAGACGTATTTAGAGAAAGAACGAATGTTTTGAAGGCCAAGCTTGCGATTTTCTTCGCTTTTTTTCCCTCTTTTTCTTGCTGTACCTCTAGATTTCTGTCCAAACAAATCTCTAAAGACACTGTAGATTTTCATGACAGAAATTTATTGAAATAATGTGTTTTATCTTGAGAATGAGTAGAGGTAGACAAAGTAGTAGTAGTTTGCCTAGTATCAACCTCACCGGTTCATTCTGAATTCAGTCCCTTTACGTGTTTAAGAGATAAAGTCATAAGTCATTACAGAGTCTTTTATCTTTCTGGAGATTTACTTGTCTAAGACACTGTCACAATCTAAAGAAAATTTTCTCTTCATAGTTTGATTTCCTTCTGTACCTATACAGAGCAGGGTCTTGAGCTAAAATATCCTCTATAAAGGGGCAGCCAAAATTATTATCTGTCTGGATATATGTGAAAGTTTTGTATGCTCAATATAACATTAAAAACTGAGTAGGTGTTGGATAATCAAAATTTTAAGTATAAAACTAAGTATCAAAAGTTACTGTATGGTTTAGGAACTATGTATAACATAATAAAATCTCTATTTTTGATATTGAAATTTTTTTTGGAAAAGATGGTTTTCTTTTTAAAAACTTACACATTCAAGTATATTTTACCCCAGGGCAGAATAAAGAAATGAATAGCTTCTCATAGTACATGAATTCTGAAACTCAATAAAAAATCCAATATTTTAATATTATTTAGAAAATAATATTACATGAGTGCTCAATCTGGGGATACACTCACAAACATATTTCACTTACATTTCATAAATTAAATATATTTCTAATACATGCATACATACATACACACCAATTTCGTGTTGCAAAATACTCAGAATCTGGTTTTAATTAGACAAAGTTTGGGCCTATTTCATTAATTTTGTCTAATTTTTCATATGTTGTGTTCAACAGCTTCCAGCCTATACTTATTTTGATTGGATGCATAAACAAATCAAATTTTTCCAATCTTATAGACCTATTAAATCTCTGAAGTTATTTTTAATAAGATGGTTTTCTTTTCACATTACTTACAGAGATTTGCTCAGTCTGTTAATCATTGTCAGGTGCCAGATTCCAATGTGTTCTCAATGTGCCTGTATGGGTTTCTTTCCATCTTCTTTGAGTTAAATCTCTATAACTTATTTGAATGTTATTTAATACAGTTCATACATTCTAAATAAAACCACCAGGTAAAATGAATCCTGGCTTAAAGTAAAGAAGCTGTTACCAAATTAGTATGATATACACAGATGGATGTGGCCCAACAGCAATGATTTAGACTAAAGAAACAATGACTTAAACTGACATGTATGGCTGTGACTCAGCCTCTAACAAACTGGGGAATAAATCTGTATTTCAGCACATTTATTCAGTTGCTTTCAGTGCCTGTAGAAGGTGGTATATCAAGAATCCTTCTGCTACTGTTTGGAAAAACAGATTCTGCTGTTACCTAAGAAATCAGCCAGAAGGCATTTTTATAACTTTATATACCATATAAGGAAAATCTGAAAAAATAGTACTAACAAATGCAAACCACATCATTCGGAAAATGATGACCCATAACAGCATATTTGTCATTTGAGTATTTGAATTTTAGGTATAATAACATCAGTTTACCACAAACACAGAGAAAAAAAAAACAAATTTTTAAGAGGAATAAGGGGAAAAAAGAAACAAAGACAAGACAACAAACCTCTCTAACATTCACCATAGTATATGCTTCTTGATCTTTGCTTTGGGAAACTCTGAAGAAGAATACTTCATTGAACTGGATGCAGTTGTTGTGTTTTTTTTTATATGTTGATAACTTCTTCAGATTTATGCATGATTCCCCTGTATTATCAGTGATACATACATTTTTTTTAAAAGCAGCCTGTTCCCCAGCCTAGATGGCAACTCATCCTTACTCAGGTTTCCCCCATACTGAGGCCCCATAAAGTTCAAATATGCAGCCTAAAGGACCTCACACCAGAGTGTAAGGGAAGAGCTAGGGTGTCAGCTCCAAGGCTCAGGGACTGCTGGGGACCGCTATGCAAATGAGGTTGCCAACTATAGAGCTGACTGGGTAGCAGTAAATACAAAAAGCTGACATCAAAGCTTCAGTTTGGGGGCCAAGAAATCTCTGGGATCAAAACCACTTTACCAAAAGGATTGAAATAGAGTGAGATATGTCAAAGAATCATTTAAAAATTTCCTTCTAGGCATAGTGGGGCATCCCAGCATTGACAGGCTTATCTCAAGTTCAACTGAGATAAATAGTGAGTGCAAGGTTGACCTGAATTATACAGCTAGACTGTCTCAAAAAAAAAAAAAAAAAAAAAAACCCAAATGAGAAATTCCACAAGATCATTAGCAATTTCCAGTCTTATTAGTACAATCAAATTTTGTAATATAGCTTCCCCAAACTATGAGTAGCATAGAAAAACTTAAGCTATGACTAGTAGATAGGAAACAACTAATTTTTAAATTGAAAAAAAAAAAAATTTGTGGAGGGCAGGGGAATTGAAAAAGTAAGAATTAAGATAAATCATGAACAGGTTCAAATTCTCAATGATGAATGTGATCACAGTGTATACTTAAAATATACTGATAAACTGCATTAAAAAAAACTTGCAATGATTTCCTGTGTTATATTGAAGTTTGTCTCACATCTATATCTCATCTAAAGTTGTTATCTAATATCCCTTTTCCCTTCGTCCTGTCTAGTATTTTGTTTCCTGGGTGCAAACTTTATTTCCATTCTAGCCACTTCTAAAGTTCCAGATACAATAATAAAACATGGGCAGAAGTTAAGGTACCTTCATCATACATGTTGATTATATGGGAGAAATTAAATCAAATCCCCACAAGCCAAAGAGCAATAGATTCAAAGTTCAATCTATTTTCAGCCACAGCTAGCAAATCCATTTCAAAGTAAAAGCCACAGAGTAAACCTGTTGTTTCAGGAAAAAATAATAAAATTCTCATTTTGGCATTTTTAAGAAAGGATAAATTCACTGAATAACAATAATAACAACATAATAAGTACATCAAATAGCAAGTGATAATAAAATGTCTTTAAAATATGATTTTATTCTTATTCTCTAATAGTTACCAAAATATATACAGGGCAAAATATTCATAGCTACCCTCTGTAAATCACAGCGTTTGGGAAAGGAAGAAGGAATGGTACATTTTTTTTAATTAATAGTGAAGGTTTAATCTCTAAGCATGTAAAACAATTATTTCTGATTACCTAACTAAGGATCCAACTCAAGCTTAAATGTATCTGGCTGTTAAATTGTGCTTTTCTAAAGTAGACAGTGCTGAGGTGATAGGTGAATCTTGGTTGTCATGCTTGGAAACACATTAAAATAAATGCCATAATGGTTTATTTCATATCTTTTTTATCATCACATATCTTTCTTTGATGTGTGTATATTAACATATTCACTTAGCATTTGAATATTGAGAAGTATCACAAAATTGTCATGTAAGCACAGATATTCTCCAGGGCTGTTTCATAGTATACTTTCCATGTAATTTGATTTATTTTCAAAAAATTTAAACACATAGTCAAATAAATTACTCAAATTGAATGTTTTACTCATACCCAAATGACTTGTACTTTAGTTTCTTGTTATCTTTACTTTTAGCCACATGTGACTCTCTAAACAGAGCTAAAACTAAAGCATTTCTTCCAAAGTTCAAGGGGTTTGAGCTTATTGGTTATCATTGGTCTTTAGGGAAAATAAGATACATAAAAATACTTCTTTTTGCTGAGTACTTGAATATCAAGACTCTGGATGGTATTGAGTACAGATTCAAATCAACAAAGTAGAAATGACAGTTGGATTTTTTTTTTTTCAAGAGATGGATGGGACCATATAATGCATGAATATCCATTCAGGTATGTTGGCCTAACACAAGGGTCTTGTGAGACCATCTACTACTTATATGCATTTTCCCTCTAACTTTAGTCTTTATCCTCCACCTTACAACCACCACTTGCTCAAATGCCCCGAATAAGAAAAATGGACTCCTCTTTCTAGAAGGACACTCTCAGTCTTTTATTTTATGACATCTGTTCTGCATAGTTGTGATGGTGCTTTTGAAGCTCCCTTCTCAGCTAGAAGATTACATGCGGGAATGTGAATAGCCGAACACTGGAGGGGACCAGCCTAGCACACTCACTTCCATTGTCCCTTAGCTTTTCAGGCAGTTCAAGTGTTTTTGAAAAGAGTGGGAACAAAGAGACTGCTGATTAAGCAGAGGGTTTGACATGGGAATAGGTTTGTCCATTGTTTGAAAGTCACACGCCACAGACTACGACTTTTAAAATGTAAATGTGTGACACAAACACTGCACAACACAATAGGATGCAAATGATTGAGACAGTGACAAAGGACAGCCTAAGTTTTGTTCAACAATAAAGAGAAACATATATCTGGTGTCAGGGAATGGTAACTTGGAATGTCTGATACACACGTTGTGCTTAATTTGTGGATTAAAAATTTTTAGTTTTTGTTTTGATAAACATTTTTTTCTTAATTATTTTCAGTCTTTAGACAAAATTTCTAAATGCAGATTTTGTCAGCCACTGAAATTTTCTGCATAGGATATTGTGAATAATTACATACAAAAACACAACTATTCTGGTAAACTGGTAGATCAGCTTAATGTGCAGACCAAAAGATGTATAAAAACACCCGATTCCTTGTTGACCATCTTGTTCTTGTCACTGCAGAGCTAACACATAAAAGTAATTTGCATGTTGGGGAAGAAAGAGTAAAATTCATCTCCAATTGATTTACTGACCAAGTTTGACTTTGTTACTATTTTGTTTCTAATTATGTATGTAAGTAAATAATATGCTTCACTCTAGGAATAAAATGTTTAAATAATTAGGTCTGCAAGCAGCTAAAATATGAATCAGAAGAACTCATGATGATATTTAATATAATCACAACTCATATTTCAAAATTAAAAATAACTCTAAAAATGTAAAAGAAAAAGAAATATACAAATGAAAGGAAAATGAATGAGGGCCAGGGACTTAGCTCAGTGGTTCCAGCACCTGTCTTACAAGCACAAGGACCTGGGTTTAATCCTCTAGTAACCATATACAATACTGGGCGTGGAGACTCATGTCCAGCAGCAATCAGTACCACATACCACAGTGCCGGGCGTGGTGGCTTAACCCCAGCACTTGGGAGGCAGAGGCAGGAGGATTGCTGTGATGTGAGTTTGAGACTGAACTCGGGGCCAGCCTGAACTACAAAGCGAGACCCTATCTCAAAAAAAGAAAAGAAAAGAAAAATGACAAGAAGCCTAGGGATGTAGCTCAGTTGTGTTTTGCCTGCCTTGCAAGCTCAAGTTCCTGCATTTGATCCAAAGAGAGAAAAAGAAAAAAAAAGATTATTCGCAATAGCCAAGATATGGACTAAACCTAAAAGTTCATCAGTAAAAGCAAAGATAAACAGGGTAAATAGGGTAAATGCACATAACGGAATATTTTTTTACCTTTAAAAAGGAGATCTTGTCATTTGTGGCAACATGGATGAACGTTGTCCACCAAGATGACTTTTAAAGATCAAGTCTTCCATCTTCTAGCTGCCTCCTCCTGATCTCTCTTTAGGAAATGGATGTCAGGAGAGAGACATGTAATTTCTATCAGTCATTTGGACCTATATAAGTTTAAGCTACTGACAAAGTAACAATTCCTGAACTGAACAGCCATTCCATAGCAGCAAATATACAGTGGGAAGAAAGTATGAATCTTTAGGGAAAAGCTAAAATCTCTTCTGAGAAAAAAAAAAGGCATATGCATGGATATATTTTTGTTTTGTTTTGTTTTTTGAGACAGGGTCTCACATTGTGGTTCAGGCTGGCCCTGAGCTCAGCCTCAAACTCACATCACAGCAATCCTCCTGCCTCTGCCTCTCGAGTGCTGGGATTACAGGCATGAGCCACCATGCCCAGCACTGTGGTATGTGGTATGGGTTGCTCCTGGGGTGAGTCTCCATGCCCAGTATGGTATGTGGTTACCAGGGAATCGAACCTGGGTCTACGAGCTTGCAAGACAGGTGCCACAACCACTGAGCTAACTCCCTGGCCCAGCCTATGCATGGATATTGCAATGATTACAGTCAAATAGATTCATTTTCTTGAAAACTACTGAGCATAGACTAAGTGACTAGTTTAGTTATTATTAAACTGTGCAAATAGACATTTGAAATGTGAATATCATCAATAGTTTTTCTATTTACAAAAGTAAAACTATAAAGACTACATTAATAATTATATCTATGGTTTATAACACTGAATGCTACTTTTCACGAAACATTATATGTCATGTAAATATTCATTATGTTAGTCTCCTTCATTGTTTAAATATATTGTTTCACCTCATGTCAGTGGAAAAGAGGTCAAATATATGCTGAATAGCATTGGTGATGTCACTACTTTAATGATTATGACATAAAACATTTTCTTGGATAGAATCTGTCAAACAGTTATTATTAAAACTTCACAAATCAACTCATTTCTCATTATAATTCTATAAAATAGGAATTCTAATGTTCTCCTACTTAGCAAATAAAACTAAAATTTGAATTATATTAGTGTGTAATGTAGTCTGCAAAGGAAAGAACAGAGATTTAAATCCAAAAAGTTCGGCTCCAGAATCTAAGCTCTTGATCGCAATGTAAACATAGTAGATAAACCAGTACTTTCTGTAAAAGCACTCTATTTTCAATGATCCTCATCGTCATCAGATCAAGTGAGAACCGTGGGTGCAAGGCTAGTATACCTACAGTATCTGCATTTCTTAGAAGATCCCTCATCATTTTCTATATGCCCCAAGCTTTCTTCTCTCCCTTTCAGTAAAATGGCACTTCATTTATGCAACTCAGTTTTTCATAATAATTTTATGTCTGTTTGGAATCTCAACGGCTACCATTTTTGGTTTGTGTCATGTGAAAAAAAAGATAACCATGGAAAAGGAATAACTGAGGTTATGAGGATATAAAATGCATCAATTTCCTGAGGTTTAAAATTAGAGCAGAAATGTTCTCTAGGTATCTCCATGAATACTCTCTAATTTTCTTACAGAAATTTTAGAGTACATTAAATGTAAGTAGTTTCCAGTACTCATTATGGTACAACTTTCAATAAGGAAGTTTCTTTAATCTGATAAAATAACAATGAAATCATACAATAAACAACATACTTAGTTGTAAATTATTAGAAGTTTCTCCCCAAGATTAAGAACAATGAGGCATAGCCATTTATATTTGATAGCCATTTTTGTTTTACCTTTAACTTAAATTCCTAGTTAGTACAAGACAAGTAAAGGAAGTAATAGTTCTATAAGTGCAAAAAGAAGAAATCTATAATTATTTCCTAGTAATTTCTATATGATTTTCTATGCAAAAACCTCAGAATTATTCAGAAAATAATTATAATAGGCTTAGCAAAATTTTCAAATATTATGCAAAAAAAATTATATTTACACATAGTCATAAATTAAAAATAAAGATTAAATGATAAAATATAAATCTTCAGAGTAAGGGCTGCCCCTGTACGTGCAGGCTGCTGGCCCGGCTTGCCCACAGCACTCAGGCAGGCCCTGAGCTCTGGCATGACAAGCCAGGGAGAAGGACCCCGTAGAAACTCCATCTACCTCTCAGCCCATGCTGAGTAATGGCTTGGCCTGCATAGGCAGGCCTCTGACGTGGGACTGGCCCACTTTCTCCACAGCGCTCAGGCCCTGAGCTCCTCCAGGATCAGTGTGGGAGGAGGAGCCCACAAAGACCCTATCCTCTTGTCTGACACCTGAGCCCTGACCTCTCATAGGACCAGCACGTGGGGAGGAGCCTCCACAGACTCCATTTTGTTGTCTGACCACTGAGCTAACTCCCCGGCCCCTGTGCACACTGAATAAGTAAATCATCATTGCTGGGACTTCGGCAGAGGCACATGACTATTCAGTGCCACAACACAAAATTACTCAGAGGAAGATTGAAGAAATCTTGTTGACTACAGCTATTGTTGAGTTTGTGGAGTCAGTCCCATCTATAGGATTCTGGACCCTTGAGACTTCATCCTCACAGGAGACCATTAAGTGTATGCTGGCTGTCTCCCTGTGAATAGTCACTTCCAATCTGAATGTTACTGCCTTGATTATCTCTAGGACACAGCAGATCCACACCACAAGGACCTTTTTGGTAGTATTTTTGGCTTTGTTTTTTTGTTGCTATTAGTGTTCTTTTCTTTTTTCTGACCTCTCTTTTGTTCATTTCTCTACTTTCTTGTTGCTCAGTCTGTCCAATTTCAGTTTTTTACTTCTCTGTATTGCTCTTATTTTTAAAAGAAAGGGAAAATAGTCTTCTGTTTGCCTTTTGCTTTTGGATACTGCTATTATTCTTTTCTCACTTTATCCTCTCTTGTCTCCCAGTTAGTATCACTTCCCAGAAGTTAATGCATTTCAGTCTGCCATACTCTCTCTTCTGTATTATTGTAGGAGAGTAAAAACAGTTTCTAGTTATTCAAGGAAGACAACCCAGGGAGTAGCCATCTCTTAAAAGTACCAAATATTAATAAGAAAGACATTTACATTAAATATTGCCTATACAGCAGGCCAGCAGTTAAACCAAACACATAAGAAAAAACTCAGAAAAATAGAAATGAAAAAAATTCAAAAACCCAGACAGAAAGATCATCACCATACGGGGAACAAGGGAAAATGGGAGTGGAGTTCCAACACCAGAACTCTCTATGTCATCATCAAAACAGGACCTAGGAGCCAGGTATTTAGCACTCCAGCATCTGCCTTGCAAGCACATGGTCCTGAGATCGATCCCTGGTAACCACATACCACAATGGCAGGTGTGGTGACTCATGCCTAACAGCAATAGTGCTACACAGTACAATGCCAACCATGGTAGCTCAAGCCTGTAATCCCAACACTCAGCAGGTGGAGGCAGGAGGATTGCTGTGAGTTTCAGGCTTACCTGGGCTACACAGTGAGCTTAAGGCCAGCCTGAACAACAAAAGTGTGACCCTGTCTCAAAAAAATTCAAAACACAAACAGAAAACCAGGATCTAGTAAAATGAAAATCAGAAAATCAGATAAAAACAAATGTAGTGTCCAAAGAGAAAGATATGATTAATAATACTAAAGAAGAGATGAGGAACATGATAGAATCTCAGATTATGAAAGTAATGGAATCTGTTAAAGAGATTCAAAGAGATTTCCAGGGATGAAAAACTCCAAAGAAAGTTCAAAAAATAGAATGAATGAATGTGAAGACCAAATATGAAACATAGAAGAAAGGATTGCAGTCAATGAACAGGCAAGTAATAATGTATGGAAAATAGCAAGAGACCACAAGAAATCAACTCAGCAGTTGCTAGATGATGCAAAGAGGAATAACAGAAGACTGACTGGTGAGTGAAGAAAGAGAGGACAGCATAAAAGATACAGAAGAACTATTCACAGATGTAATGGCTGAAAACTTCAAAGGAAAAGGAAAAGAAATTGACATGCAGATAAGTGAAGCATATAGGACTCCAAGAAGCCATGATATATTAAAAAAACTATAACTATGTATCTAATAATCAAGATTCAAGAAAGCCAACAGAAAAGCAAAATACTGAAAGCAGAGAAAAGAAACAAATCACGTACAAAGGAAAGTCCATCAGAATTACAGCAGACTTCTCAACACAAACACTCAAGTTAAGGAGAGCCTGGAGGGAAGTATTTCAAACACTAAAAGAAAATAACCTCCAGATTGTTTTATCCTGCAAAGCTATTTTTCAAAACTGACAGAGAAATAGGATTTTATTTTACAGAGACTAGGTGTTGCTTTCATGACAAGCAACACCTGAGAAATTTCAAGAAAATGAAATGTGCAGCCCCAAAAGTACTAAACAATATCCTTGAACAAGACAGTCAGTGTCACAAAGACAGTGTCACAATCGCATGAGACCCAACAGAATAAGGAAAGAAACTGAAAGGAAAGCAGAAAAGCAAAGAATCAAAGAGCCACGAATAAGAAAACATCACGACAGAAATCAGTACATATCAGTTATAACCATTAATGTCTATGGCCTCAGCGTGCCAATTGAAAGACAGAATGGATTAAGAAGCAAAATCTAACAATATGTTATATACAAGAAACACACCTAATTCAGAAAGAAATCCATAATTGAAAATAGAAGGATGGAAAACAATTATCCAAGGGACAGGAAATGGAAAAAAAAGCAGGAATAGCTATCTTATTTGCAGACAAAATAGATTTCAATAAAACTGATGAAGAGAGATAAAGAAAGACAATACTACATCCTTGTACAGGGAACAATACAAGAGGAAGAAATGATCTTCATAAATATTTGTGCATTGAATTCTAGTGCCCTCAACAATATAAAAGAAATATTAATGGACATCAAAAGACAGATAAGTACTAATATAGTAGTAACAGGAGACATCGATACCCCCCTACCACAAATAGACATATTGACTGGACAAAATCAATAATGAAATGTTTGCACTGAACCAAACTTTTGAATAAATGCACTTGAGATGTCTCTATACAGAGTACTTCACCCACAAAGTGAAAATATACTGTCTTCTCAGCTGCTCATGGGTCATTGGTCATTGTCCAAAATAGAGCACATGCTAGTTTATAGAGCATATTTAAGTAACTGCAAAGGAATTCAAGTTATACCCTGTATACTGTCCGACCACAGTGGCTTAAAATTGGAGATCGATAGCAAAAAAATTCCAAGCAACTCACAAATACAGAAATTAAACAACACTCTCCTGAGCAAACAATGGGTCACAGAAAACAATTAAAGAGAAAATTGAACAATTTCTACAATCAAATGATGTCAATAAAACATATAGAAATTTAAGGAACACAATGAAAATAATTCTATGGAGAAATTCACAGTAGTGAATGTCCATACTAGGAAAACAGAGTGGGCTCAAAGAAACAACCTAATGTTGACCCTCAAACTACTTGAAAAAGTGGAACAAGATAAACCCAAATCTCCTACAGAAGAAGAAATTATATGATTAGAGCAGAAATTAAGGCAACAGAAACTAAGAGAATGATACAAAAAATCAGCAAATCAAAGAGTTGGTTTTGTGAAAGAATAAAAACAAATTGATAAACCCTTAGCTAACCTTAACAAACTAAAGGAAGGAAAAAGTTCAAATCTATCCAATTGGGAATGAAAAGGAAGATATCACCATAGATCCACAAAGAAATAAAAGGAATAAAGATAGATGAGGAAGAAATTAAACTGTTATTATTTGCAGATGACATGATACTGTATATATCAGAACCTAGCAACTCAGTTTAAAGACAGATAGACTTCAATGCCAGATTTAATAACATAGTTGGATACAAGGTCAACACTCAAAAATTAATAGCAACCCCAATTGAAATCCCATATTTCATAGAGCTAGAGAAAATAATCCAAAACTTCATCTGTAACCACAAGAGATCTATAATAACAAAAGCAATTCTAGGCAACAAGGACCTGATGTGATGGTATCACAATCTGCAACTTGAAACTATACTACAAAGCCACTGTGATAAAAATAGCATGTTACTGGCAAAGAAACAGACCCAAACATTATGCTTCAAATTTGATGTATTCCCAGTCAAATCCCTACAATTTGTTTTGAAATGGACAAAATGTAATATAAATGCAAAAGGCATTAACTTATTTAAGGAAATGTGAAAAAGAAAAAAATGTTTTGGATGACTTATTCTCAGAGACTGAGTTTACATGAGCTACATGGGATAAATTCAGTATGTAACAACAACAGACGAATTGGTGCAGCAGAACAGAGTTCAGGAGGGATCCACCACTGCCACATGTGGTGAGTTTTTGTCAACACAGCTACACTAGAATTTTACTTCTGTGTTCACTTTCCTGAATATTTTCAAGTCAGAATGATCATAAGAGTTATTTTGCTTGACATTTGGGACCTGGAGATAAAGCAATGGGTGCATTTTAATTTTTGAGCATATTCATAAGGTTCACCCAGGTGTAGATGCCAAGCGGTCAGTTCACCCCACTGTTTCCCAGGCAGCTCACTTGGTGTGGGCCAGCAGCCAGGCGGGCTGCTCAGAAGTTCTTGCTTCAGTTTCTCTGAGCCCTGGACCACATCACTTTAGCTCAGGAGCATCAGTGTATATGAGGTCATCCTCACATGGTCCCAGGGATGTCAGTCTCCTCACCTGTGACAATGCTTCCTTTTTAATTTACTTACCAGAACCAGACACAGAAGCAACTCCCTGAAAGAAACTGTTCAGCCACCCCACATGATTGCAGGATGGCAGATCCGTATAATAAATCTGCATGGTAACGTCTATCTTTAGTGTTGGTGCTTCTCGGGTTGAATCTCCAATGATGTCCTTTGATTTAGGGTAATAACAATAACACAGTACAGTGGGGAAGATTTTTCCAGAAGGTGCTCTGATGAGTCATGTCAACTTGCTTTTGGTAAGAAAAAATGAATTCTGACTATCACAAATCAATTCCAAAGGGACTTTAGATTTAAAATTTCATACAATCATATACAACACACATAAACACTGATTTATTATTGGACTATTTTACAACTGAGTACTTCCATTCATCAAAATACAGTGTGGGAAAAAAGTCTAAAGCAAACCACATAACAGAAGACAACTGCAAAATAAATATCAGAAGACATGTATTCAGAATTTATATCAAAGTCCTACGCAGCCATAAAAAATGAAAATAATGCAATAGGAATATGGACATATTAAACTAAAAATTTTTAAATATGAATAATTTCTTCAAAAGAGAATATCCTCATGTCTTATAAGCATATGATGCAGTACTAGACTTCTTTAGACATCTTGAAAAATGAAAATTCAAGGCACAAACAGATATTCTTACACAAACACCACTTGTAAAAATTGAAAAAAAGCAAACAAAATGAAATATTGGTGAAGATGTTTAGCAACTAAAATTCTGAATGCTCTTGAAATTTTTTTAAATTGAGTTCTGAGGATCAAACGTGGGCTCTTGAGTGTCCAAGGAAGGCACAGTATCACTTAAGCTAAATCTCCAACCCCAGCTGTGAAATTGCAATGGTGAAACTATTTTGGAATTTGGGTAGAATCTAGAAAATCTAAAAATATATATGTCTTGTTATTCAGCAATTCCATTTCTACATACATGACCCAAATGCAAAAATACATAAGCCAAGTGGCATGTATAAGAATTATCACCATATACTATTTCTCTTAGCCAAAGACTAGAAATAACTCAGATATATATTAAAGTAGAATGGATAATAATTTGCTATATACATTCATTAAATTAAATAGAAGAATGAAACTAGATAAAGTACTGCAAATAACCAAATAGATGAACATAATGAGTTGCCCACAAAATGTCAGTTAGAGAACCCATTGTGTGATTTCATTTACAGGAAGTTCACAAACAAGAGGAAAATGGGAGATTAATTATTAGATGAAAACATGTGAGAACCAGAGGGCAAATATTTCACATCTTTACATGATTCTGGTTATATGCATGCATTCAGTATGAAAAAATTAATCAAAGCGTATGCTTAGAATTTATGTGGTTTTAAGTATATTGTGTACTTAAAGTATATTTTATACTTAAGTATATTCTGTACTTAAAAATTCTTCTTAAAAGTTATCAATTTATTAAGCATAATTGTAGGTCATTATTCTATCTGACATCAGTAATCTAGAACTTACAGAGCCAGAAAGACTATCAGTGGCAGGACTGCACCATCTATAATCAAAAACACTGGGCTGTATTGATATCTTACCCTCTGTGGGCTCCTGTAACAGAATATCATAAACCGAGTAGTTAGAATGAAGAGCTCTATGTTCTAATTCTGAAGGCTGGACAGTCTAAAATCACGTCATCAGCAGGATCAGTATCTAGTATAGTCACATTTCCTAACTCGTGGACCGCCATCTTCTCACTGTGTTCTCATGTTTGAAAGAGTTGGGGGAAGGGATCGTTTTTGTTTATAAGGATGCTAATTCTATTCACAAAGACACTGCTCTCATGACCTAACTACCTCCCAAAAGTTCCAACTCCCAGGCCGGGGAGTTAGGTCAGTGGTTCCGGCGCCTGTCTTGCAAGTGCAAGGACCCGGGTTCGATTCCCCGGTAACCACATAACAATACTGGGCGCCAATACCACATACCACAGTGCTGGGCGTGGTGGCTCACGCCTGTAATCCCAGCACTCGGGAGGCAGAGGCAGGAGGATTGCTGAGATGTGAGTTTGAGGCTGAGCTGAGTGCTAGTCTGAACCACAAAAGCGAGACCCTGTCTCAAAAAACCTAAAAAAAAAAAAAAAAAAAAAAAGTTCCACCTCCCAATATCATCACCTTGCGGCTTAGGATTTCAATATATGAATTGAGGAATAAAGTAGTCTGATCATAGCACATTATAAATTTCTCTATTATTAATAAAAAGGAATTTTTTTTTCTCTTGGTAGGGACTCAATATCCATTCCAAAACATAATTTCTTTGGAAATATTTGTATCACCTTCCAGGAAATCAAAGTAAAATAGAACTTTGTAGAATAAAATCTGATCCTATGTTGGGGACCACTGGCTTCAATATTTAATAGTTAAATATAGAATTACTGTTTAAGGCAACATGATATTAATAACAGCAAGTACTTACTATGAGGAAACAAAATACACATTTTTAACCACAAAAATTTAAGAAACCTAGTGTAACATTTTCACAAGTTTCTTATTCTTTGAGAGTTATCCAAGAAGCAAATATATCTTATATAACTCATGATGGAAAACTATAGTAATTCAATTAAAAACGCCTGGAAACGCCATGAGCTAAACGATTGCACACGAGGTCGGCACTCTCAGAAACTTTGAAAATTGATGTAAGAATTAAGATGCCAAGAGTGTTTTAGATGAAAGGAGATCACAGTTACCGATGTGTTGAAAGTTCATTTGAGGTTTTTACAAGTGTTTGGGGCCAAATTTATTTTTTGAACTTGTATGTCTAAAGACTTCCTTTGCTCCAGAATGCTGCTAAATCTTTTTAAAGCATAGTCATTATTTAAGAAATATGTCTTGTGTCATAAGACATCTTCTGTTTACTTTGTCGACTCACTCATTCATCCAGCTTGCCATTCATCTTGTAAGAGCTAGGTATCCTAAGAGCTAGACACGAAGAGAAAAATAAATCATAGTTTCTGTCTGAAGCACCTCCCAGAATAAGATTCATACTATAACATAATGAAAAGAGTTGAAATTCAAAACACTATAATCTAAGTGAACATTATGATCTAAGTTATTCTTTCAAAGGCAAATGTCCATAGTAGCCAACAATTATTGAGTGCTTACTGTGTGTCGAATAAGATTGATCCAAGTGCCCAGTGACATCAAGCCAGGAATTCCAGCCCAGGCTTTGAGGGCTCAGGGCCATCAGTCTGGATTGTCATACGAATTTAAACATAGGATCCACAGAAACCATGGAGTATGGTGACTTAAAAATGACCGCGATGCAATGGGTGAAGATGGTGAGTTGCAGGAAAGTGTCACTATGAGAATTTCACTTGTTGCCAGAGCAAAACCAGCCTTGCCTATGACACGGATATGCATGTTTTGTACGCTCATTCAGTTTTGAGCCCTGTTCATGCTGTCCAAGGCTTATATGTGAACTCTAAGTGTTAAACAATTCATTCATTTCAATATGTCACCCTTAAAAAGAAAAAAGAATATATGGTTCCTCTGAAGCCTGACTTGTGCAAGGAAATGGCCTCTTGCTTTCAGCACTGGGTGTGATGATGTTCACAAAGGTTTCCCTGAAGCCTGAGGTCACAGACTTGGGTGAGGGAGGCTGTTTCCGTTCATCATGGGCCCGCTTGCTTCTGCTCTGGGGCCCTGAGTGCTCCCATTTACTAGGATGAACACCCAACAGCAGGACCTTGTAATACCCAACAACAGGACCCTCAGGTGCAGACCTTCCTAAGGTCACTTTAGCCCCTTTGTTCTGCCCATTTTCTAATGTGCTCTGTCTCAAATTCTTCATCTTTTTTTTTAGCTTGCCCTCCTGTCTCCTATGCAAATCCACCCCTTTCTGCTTTGGTGGGCCTCCTTTATTATGTTGCTTGTACTATAAAATTAAATTGAGTGAATAGGCACAGCCAAACTTTGAAGGGTTATGTGAAGTGGATACAGTGCAGCATGAGGCAGATGGAAATCTAGCAGCCTCCCTCCTGATAAGAAGGTCAGATATCCCTACAGTCACCCAAGAGACACACAGACCTTGCTAAGATCTCTCGTACTGGAAAGACTCCCCAGAATGATAGCAGTAAGCTTTCTCATCAACCTTCGGGTTCCTGCCCTCTTGGAGAACCTAGGTAGACACCACTGGTGCCACGTGGAGCAGTGAGGGCAGCAATGTCTTTCACTTCTCCCTCTGTTCTTCAGATGCTTCCCCATGATGCACGGCTGGAATTAAGGAGAATTACATTCACTGATGACAGTGTGAACAGTAGGTATAATGGACTCTAAATGTGACTCATTTTCTACTCAAGCTTTGGCTGCTTCATTTTTTTTTTTTTTTTTTTTTTTAGGTTTTTGGAGACAGGGTCTCGCTTTGTGGTTCAGGCTGGCCCTCAGCTCAGCCTCAAACTCACATCACAATCCTCCTGCCTCTGCCTCCCGAGTGCTGGGATTACAGGCGTGAGCCACCACGCCAGGCACTGTGGTATGTGGTACTGGTTGCTGCTGGGTGTGGGTCTCCACACTCAGTATTGTTATGTGGTTACTGGGGAATCGAACCCGGGTCCTTGCGCTTGCGAGACAGGCGCCGGAACCACTGAGCTAACTCCCCGGCCCCTGGCTGCTTCGTTTTTACTCATGAATATTCACCACTCTGTTCTGAAGGTAACAACAATATTTTTGCTTCTGGGTCACTTGTCTCCGTGCTCCCTACCCTGCATTTCAGTTTTAAAAGCAATAGTCACCACTGGTTCACTCTGGGGAAATCACGACATTACACTTCAGAAAAATCTTCTAGTAGATGAACAGGTATAAAACACACTTAAAAACTCAGAAAGGTCAAACTATGTTTAAATACCTCTGTGATGTTACATGTATTCATCAGTACCAGTATCCCTACTAACATCTAAATTCCTGAGGAGCAGGACATTGTACAAAGGAAGAATTGTTTATATATTATGGCAGCTGACAGATGCATGTACCAGCTTCAAAGAAAAAGGAAATATCTAAAATATGTGATCAGACAGCACAGTCACTCCTGTTGCATGCCCAGTGTCTACTTTCTCATAGCTATAGAGTTTTCTCCATCATTTGAAGCTCTCTTGTGAAGCATAAACACAAATAAAATCAACTATTAGATTACAAGGACAAAAACTATGTTTGATATTTTCATCAGCAATTTTATTACTGTTTCTTCACATTAGTGAATGTTATTTAGTGATTTTCCTCCTTAAAATAGTTATATTACTTTTAAAATCACTTAAATATGCTAATCATTTAAATTATTTTATATTCCCACATACCTCAATTTTATGTTCTAAAAACCCTGTGCTACTTGGCACCTATATTTACAACAAATGTTTAAAATTGTTTAAAAAATCATTTTAATAAGCAAATGGTCTTCAATAAGAGATAATTTGAAAGAAAGGCTCATGATGTCTTCTTTTTTATATAATACCTATAAAGTCATATTAAATAATTAAAAGTAGAGCATTCTTAATTGAAGGAAGCTCCTGTGTGGCTACATGGAGAAGTGATTACAGCATTCATAAAAGACACTAAGCTGTTCAAAGGGCAGAATTTTTAATCCATCAGTTTCTCCAAATGGCAAACTATACTTGAGTGTACATTTTGTTCTTCACATAGGCCAAATAAGTTCCCATAGTCTTAAGTCGTTCTTAAACATGTCTACAAAATGCATATATTGTTACGAGACACAGTTCTGGGTAAATCAGGGTTTCTCTTTCCACTTTTTTGATGTTGGGTTGCCTTGATTGGATAAAAAGAAAAGCAAGGAGCTGTCAATCTGTTTTCTTTTCAGGTCTTTTCTGTTCCTTTTGAAATTAGTTACAGCCTGCTTTCTGTAGCATTATAACCAGCCTGACCTAATTTAATTACCATGACGTGTGTGGTTTAAAGATAAATACTTTTATTCAGTTAGTCTACTTTGTGTATGCATCCCTCCCTTTCATACAATTCTCTATATTTTAACATTCAAACCCCTTGTTATTTTTTTAATGGGCTGAGAGTTGAGGGGTTTTTTTTTTTAGTAGTGTCTATATTCACAGATTTCTTTTGATGCCACATTTGCTTTCTCCGTCCTTTGCTGTATCTATTTGTGTGCTGGGAATTGTGGGCCTTTGTGGGACCCAGACTAAACATTCTTTGACTGAGCCCACATAGCATCAGTACTGTATGTGTCTCTCTGTAGATCTAACAGCCCTCATTTAGAAATAGAAGGGGGAGTGGAGCTTGAAAAGAGCATGGGCAGAACTTGGGGCTTAGAAACACTGTAGTTAACAATTCCAGTCCACAGAATGTACAACTGGGTCCAGGAAAAGATTAGACATTCACTTAAGCTATTTAAAATGGAAAACCTATTTCTGTTATTCCAGATTCACTGCAAGTCTTGTAAAGGGAATGCACACCATTTTACTAGTGCTTTCTTCCTGAGGAAAGAAGGCATAAAGATTTTCACAGTAAAAAGATCGTGCTTTCTGGCTATTGAGCTGTATTCTCTAGTAAATGACCATCATCATAACCAGGCAGTGAATTACCAGCCGTGGGGTCTCACGAGACAGTGTTAAGATTGATTGGAGTTCATCTATTAACCTCCTTGAGCTCACTTGATATGTACCATGTGAAGGAGCCCTTTATTTATTTATTTTTTTTTTTTACAGAAAGGAACATAAGCTGAATACTTGTGGGGAATAAAACAAAGTATAAAATCAGAGCTGAGTCCCAAACAGATCGAGCCTCAGAGTCTCATTACAGGTGTTGTGGAGCCCTTAGCCTGCTCCTACAGACTCTCAAAAAAAAACCCTTCCCACAGTGCAGTGCCTTCACAAACTGTCCCACAGAAAACATGAATGGGGCCTATTCTGCCACATGCAATACCATCTAAAATGGCACAAAACCTGCTGGTCCACAAAACAGACTATTCTATTTAAAAAAGAAAAAAAAAGTCTGAGGAAAAGAAATTCAAGAGTGCTGTTTCCATTTACAAACTTTGTTTTGCTTGAGCACATGAAAAGAGATTTTTATCTTGCAAATAAAGTAAAGAAAGAAATAATGATGAAGGCATGATTGAGAAAAAAAAGTTGTTTCAACTGTACCAATCATGTTGTATAATATTGTACCTTAAACAAACAGAGGGAGGCTATTCATAAATGCGAAAAGCCAAAACCCCCTGCAGACTGGCAATCAAGCTGCTTTATAGTACCCTGAGTCTCACAACTTCACAATATGTTAAAAAAAGCCAAGGGGAAAAAAAAATTACTACTACTGCATTTGTATTTTCATAGTGACAAGTCTCTTTAAACTGATAATTACAACTCAATACACAAATAAAATGACACAATGTCAAAAACTCTACCCAAAGAAGTCACAGTTAATGTGAAATTACTAGTGTTCCTGAGCAACAGTTTAGAGAAACTGACACATGTATAGCTTCTGAAGCAGTTTATGGCTGATACTGAATACTTCCCCTCTGATTTTCCAAGAGATGAATTCCTGGGATTTTTAAATTTTATTTTATTGGTACATTTCAGATATACATAATAATAACATTTATCATATGCAGTTTGTACCTTCATGTGATGTATTTTTCCCAACTCCCTTCCCCTCTCTTTAACCCCTCATTTCCTCCTTATTCACAAAAGCTTTATTTCCATTTTTTCTGTTCCTCCCTTCCCTCCTGCTTTTTCTTCTTTCCATTTGAACACCTTCTTCTCATTTCTCAGTATCTATTATCCACTTTTGTCCTTATTTACACTTTTGGTTTCTCATACCACATAAATAAAGTGGCATTTAAATAGCTATGCCTCATTTACATTACCTAAATATATTACCTATATTGCCTATGGTCTCAAGATGGATGCATTTAGCTAGAACTGTCTCATGCTTAACCTTCTTTATGGGCAGAGCTGCACTCCTTTATATTTAAAAATTGTTTTTATCCTTTCATCCATTGATAGGTATTTGGGCTGTTTCCAGGATTTAGCTATCTCAAACTCTGCCACTATAAACATAGCTGTGCATATATTGTTGTGGTAAAATACTACTTACTTACTGTTTGTACTTTTCATCTGAGAAATGTCTATTCATTAGATGCTGACCTTTGGATTGAATCTTTAAATTTAGGGGGATTGCTTTTTAATTATTACTTTTTGGGGGGAGGAGATTGACTCAGGCCCTTGCTCTTGCAAGGCAGACACTAGAACCACTGACCTAGATCCCTGGCCCTTCCTTAATTCTTCACATAATCTAGATATTAGCCTTCTGTTTGAGGAACAGCTGGCAAAAAAAAATTTTCTCACACTTTGGGCTATCTCTTCCTGGTTTTTCTGTGTAGAAACTTTTGAATAGATGAAATAAGATCCCAGTTGTTGATTCTTCGTAATATTTCTTGCACAACTGGGTTTTTGTTGATAAAGATTTTATTTACATCTATGTCTTGAAGAGTTTTCTAACCTGTTTTATCTTCCAGTGGTCTTAGTGTTTCAGACTTAATATTTTGATCTTTCATTCATTTTGATTTTAATTAGTGTATGGTGAGGGATAAGGTTCTAATTTTTGGCATGTAGAAAGCCTAGTTTTCCAGTGCCGTTTATTAAAGAGGATATCTATACTCCTATGAAGGTGTTTAGCCCCTTTATCAAAGCTAAGCTGGCTGAATGCATCTGGAGTTGCTCTGTCCCATTAGTCCTCAGGTTTGTCTTTCTTAGTGTTGTTACTACGTTGTTTTTTCTGGTACTATGATGTTTTTCTCACTGTACCTTTGTAGTATAATTTCAAATCAGGGATAGTGAAGGCACCTGCTTTGCCTTCATTGCCCAGCATTGCTTTATCTATTTAGGTCTCTCCTGCTTCCGATGAATTTTAATATTGTTTTCTCTAATTTTGTAAGGTACGCTGTCGGTATTTTGATCAGAATTGCATTAAATCAATATGACAATTTTGGAAGTATGATCTTTTCTGGTTCCAGATGAATTTTAGGATTATCTTTTCTTTGAAATATGCTATTGATATGTTGATCAGGATTGCATGTATAACAATTTTAGATGTATATATATTTATGTAACATTTTTAGGTGTATACATATTTTACTACCGTGTTTTTTCTATCCAAGGACAAGGGGTATTTTTCCATTTTTTTGTGTCCTCTTTGATCTCTTTTTCTAGAGCACTGTAGTTTACAACATAAAGTTCTTTTATCTCCTTTATTATGGTGATTCTTAGGTATTTCTTTTCTTTTTATTGGATGCTATTGTGAAAGATACTGTCATCTTAGTGAGATTGTTATTTGGGTACAGGAATATTATTGCCTTTGGGGTGTTGACTTTGTATCCAGCTATGCTACTGAATTTGGTTATTAACTCTGTAAGTTTTTTTGTGGAGTTTTTGGGTTTTCTATGTAGAGTACATGTCATCCAAAAATAATGATAATTTAAATTTTTCTTTTTCGACCTTTATTCCATTTCTTTCCTTTGTCTAATTGCTCTACCTAATATTTCCAGAATTATATTCAATAAGAGTGGTGATAGTGAACATCCTAAACTTGTTCTTATTTTAGAGTGGAAGCTTTCTGTTCCTTTCCATTTAGTGTAATGGCTGTTGGTTTGTCACACCTGGCTTTTGCAAATTGAGATACAGACTCCCTATTCCAATTTTCTGTAGAGTTTTTTTTTTTTAAATCATAAATGGGTAGACTTTGTCAAATATTTTCTATTGTATCTGCTGAGATAATTATATAGTTTTTCTTGAGTCTGTTAATATATTGTATTATATTTATTGATTTGAATGTTAAACCAGCCTTCCATTCCTGGGATGACTCTTAATTGATCATGGTATATAATCTTCCTTATGATTTGATGCATTCTGTTTGCTAATAATTTATTGAGGATTTTTGCATGTACATTCATTAGGAAGATTGGTCTGTAGTTTTCTTTTTTGTTGGATATTTCTTTGGTTTTGGTATCAGGCTAATGTTTGCTTCTAGAAATGAATGAAGACTATTGGATCCCTTCGAATGTCAGTTGCCCCTTTGAGTTTGAGAACTAGCAGCTTTTAGCAATTCTCTAAATGCCTTATAGAATTCAGCAGTGAATTTGTCTGGACCTGGGGTTTTTGTTGTTGTTGTTGTTGTTGTTTGTTTGTTTGTTTGTTTTTTGGTTGATAGGTCTTTAATTGCACCTTCAATTTCATTGACTGATATTTGTTTATTTTATTTAGCATTTTTATATCTTTTTGATTCAGGTTTGGTAATTCATAAGTAGAATCTGTCCATTTCATCTGTTTTCCACTTTATTTGAATAAAGGTTCTCAAAGTAGTTATTGATGTTCTTAATTTCTCCATTATCTGTTGAGATTTCACCCTTGTCATTCCTAATCGGATAGATTTGAGTCTTTTTCCTTTTCTCTTTCTTTCTTTCCTTTTTTTTTTTTTTTTTGATAAATTTGGCGAAAAGTTTCTCAGTTTGTTTACGCTTCCAAAAAACTAACTCTTTGATTCATTCATTCTTTGTACTTTTTGCTTAGTTTCTATTGCATGATTTTCTGCTCTGCTCTTTATAATTTCCTTCCTCTTATAAGCCTTGGTTTTGAAGGTTCACCATTAAGTTATTTGAGCTTTATCTGCTTTTCTGATATGGCATTTATTACTATAAACTTCCCAGGAAGGACTGCTTTCACTATGTCCCATAAGCTCCAGTATGTTGTGTCAACATTACCACTTACTCCTAGAAGTTGTCTAATTTCTTTTTTAATTTCACTTTAGACCCACTGGATGTTCAGGAGGATGTTATTTAATTTCTTTTAACAAAGTTCTTGGGATTTCTTTTGTCATTATTCCCTATTTCATTGCACTATGGTCTGATAATATGCATGAGATCATTTTAATTTATTTGCATTTACTTAAGCATGTTATATAAGCTAGTATATGGTATATTTTGGAGAATTTCCTTTGTGCAGCTAAGAATATGTATTCTGACATTATAGAGTAAAACACTCTATGCATCTACTAAGTCTATTTGTTCAAAAATGTGGGTTAGTTCACATATTTCTTTATTGGCTTTTTGTCTAGCTGATTTCTCTGTGGCAATGGGGTATTGAGGACCCCTATTATAATTGTGTTTGTGCTTATTTCATATTTAATGTTCAGTAATGTTTCATGTAGTTTAGTGTGCCAGCATTTGGTGTATATATATATATATATTTATAATTGTTATTTCTTCCCCTTGGATTATTCCCTTAACAAAGTTTTTTTGTTTTTATTTTTTGGGGTGTTTTGTTTTGTTTTGTTTTGTTTTGTTTTGTTTTGTTTTGTTTTTTGAGACAGGGTCTCACTTTGTAAGTCAGGCTGGCCCTGAGCTCAGTCTCCAACTCACATCACAGTAATCCTCCTGCCTCTGCCTCCCGAGTGCTGGGATTACAGGCGTGAGCCACCACGCCCGACACTGTGGTTTGTGGAACTGATTGCTGCTGAGAGTGAATCTCTACATCCAGTATTGTATGTGGTTAACTGGGGATCAAACCCAGGCTCTTGTGCTTGCAAGACAGGCGCTGGAACCACTGAGCCAAATACTTGGCCCTCCCTTAACAAAGATTTAGCAGTCTTCTTTGTCTTGATCAGTCTTGTCTTGAAATCTATCTTGTCTATATATAGAATCGCTACTCCTGCTTTTTTTTAGGTTCCTTGTCACATGGAATATTGTTTTCCATCCTTATCTCTGAATGTACCTGAGATTTATTTCATATTTGATTTTTTTAGAGCCTTATTCATCTACTTTGTTATTTCTGCTGTCTTTTCTGCTTTCTTTAGACAGTCCAAATGGGTGGCTTCGGAATGGTCCCACCTCATCACTTTCTGGGTTTCCTCTTGGTGAGTATGAGGTTGCATAATGCTTCTATGTCTTCTCATGTTCTAATTTTCTTTTAGTTTTATTCCTGACTGATGCTTGTAAATTTCTTATAGTGGGTACCTTTATTGCCAGTATTGGAAATCTTGGACTACTTCTCAGAGATATTTTCCAAGTGTTGCTGGACTTACGGTTTTTTGTCTGTTGCAAGATTCTACCTCTTCCATTTATTGGGGTTGAGAAGTTGTTGCCTATCTGGTCTAGTCTCTGTTCTTTGGCACTGTCCTATAGTATTGTTTATGACCATCAAACAATTTGTCTTGAGACTAAGGAAAAACAACTGATAAAAGCAATTATGTCTCTTAGCTACAGCAGTACATTCAACAATAGCAATAGCATTAAACACAGCCTAGAAAATGGCAAACTGTGGCAACTATTAATTTGTCATTTTTAAATTATGAAGTAGAGTTTTGGTTATTTATCAAAATCCAAAGCAAACCAGAGGTGCGTACACAGTAAATATGCCCTCAGTATGATGGTTTTTCCCTTGGAAGAAATCTTTAAAAGGGTTGGGGGAAAAAATAGAAATAAAGAAGAAGATATTAGAAGCAAAGGACAAAGAAAAATTACATAAACTTTGGGAAAGTGGTAAAGATAGAAGGAAAACAAAGGAGGATGAAATAGAAAGAACAGAATAGAAAGATTACAAAAAAAACTAGAAATAATCTTCACATTCATATAAAACTAGGACAAATAATCAAGAAAAAAATAATTACTTCTGGTGTCTCTGCTGTCACTGGTAGATGGAGTGAGTCGATAGAGCCCAGATCCATGTTGCTTAATCCCAGAAAGCCAGATGTAGATTTACAGTGGGGATAATCCTAGAAATGCTGAAGTTTAGTTCCAATGAAGTTCAGGCTAATTTCTAGCTATGAAGATGGAATCCAGTTTGTTCAGCCAGCAACATTCCATGTGCTTCCCACCAGTTTGAATTCAGCTCCTTGACTGAAGGTGAAATCTAGGCTTGCCTGGGTCAAGTACACCACACACCAGCCCTGCAGTTTGTCGTGACTCTCCTCTTGGCCAAAACCACACAATAAACCTATAGTTGCCCCATACACGCACCAGTCTCTCTGTATTTTAACCACTGATGTCTTATTAACAACACTCGACCTCCTGGTAACTTGAACTGGGTTGTACCTCACCCTGACACTGGAAGTCACTACTGCCAACCTGTAGTTGATTTAACTTTGAAGCTCCTCTCTGAGATGGCAACTGGCCAACTGCCCTCTCTTGAGGAACATCTAACCCCAGATAACTCACCACCCACTGCTGATGTGTCCACTGCCCCATTCCACTGCTGTGCTTCCCCATGGTGGCCTCCGGATCACCAGCTATTACCATGTCTCTGAAGGTTAGAGCTCTCCTTTCAGGGCAGCATGTGAGGATTTAGGGAGAAAGTACTACTTGCCATATCCATCTTCTACACTGAAGTCTTTACACTCATTATGGGCTTTGATTTATTCTTCAGATCCTTATTGAGTCCTAAAGACCCATTTTCCTCCTTTTTCTCTTCCTTATATTACTATATTCCAGCATCTGGACACCAAATCTCAGAGAAGCTGTTTCTCTGCAGTTCACCACACCACCATCTTACCGGAAGTTACACCTGAGACGTCCGGGAAGATGGAGAAATTAAGGAGTTCATGAAATTTCCCCACTGCCAGATAAATTTGTTCTAGAAGCACCTTACCTATGTTCAGAGAGTGCTTGGATAGGAGTAAAACCCAAGACACAGGAAGTGAACATTCCAACCACAGTGTACAGAGAACAATCTCTGTTGTTCTCTACAATCAACTTAATAATCAGGCAACTTGATAATTGAGCTAATAACTCTAAGTTAATCACAGATGGTATAGCAGATGCCTAGTACCAACCAGAGAGAACAATTGGCATCATCCAAGAAGTAAGTAGCCTGTCTTTGTTACATGAATTTTTGCATGTACAGGCAACTGAGACTATTTAGAATTTTTTAAGGTACTAAATAAGTGCATATTTTGATACAGCTATATAAATTTTTGAACTGCACATATTCTGTGAAAAAAGATACATGAAAGAAACTACAGCTACATTAAAATTTTATCCTTAAATGTACATGCAATGTTATGTGTTTATAATTAAGAAAAATTTTAAATAATGATGGTAGTGGGAAATATTGAACGACTGAATATTAAAAGACAATGTAAAGCTAGGGTAATTAAATACTTAGTATTGATTTAGAGACTATAACAAAATAAAGAGTACTAAAGTAGAACTAACTATATATAAAATTTTGTTTATAAAATTTTGTAAAATTTCAAACAGAAAAAGACAGTAGAGATTATTTAAGACCCAGCCATTGCCCTGCTAGGTATATACACACAAGAATTAAAAGACTCTTATCACAGTGACATATGTGCACCCATGTTTATAGCAGCCCAATTTGTGATTGCTACATCTTGGAAACAACCCAAGTGTCCATCAACTGGAGACTGGATAAACAAGCTGTGGTTCTTCTATAGAACGGAGTATTACTCTGCCATAAAAAATGATAAGTTTGAATCATTTCTACTTAAATGGACATACCTTAAGGATATCCTCATAAGTGAAATAAATAGGGCACAGATAGGTACATATCACATCTTTTCTCTGGTATGAGAAAATAAAGATGTAAATGAGTCCTAGCATTGTATGTTATATATTGTGAAATAGAAAATGCTCAAGGTAAAATAGGAAGAAGGGGGAAAATGTTGAGACTATAATAAAAAAGTAAGGAAACAAATTTTATGTATATGGAGGGGCGGTAGGGTGGGTAGGGCTATGGGAAAAAGCGAGAATTAAGTTGTGTCTTATACTGGTACAAATCCCCATTATGGAGTGCAATCATGATGTGTATATGTAATGTACCAATAAAGATTAAAAATGATATTAAAATAACAGGCTAATCCTAAGGTAAAAAGTACCTCACTCTACCTCCTTCTCTTAAATTAATTAATTCCAAGTAGATAAAAAACTTAAAGGATGTAAAATGTAACCTTTGAAGGATAGGGCCAAAACTATACACTCAAAGAAGTCAGAAAGAGGGAATAGGGCCTGAGATTTAGCTCAGTGGTTCCAGCGCCTGTCTTGCAAGCACAAGGGCCTGGGTTCGATCCCTGGTAACCACATACAATACTAGGCATGGAGACTCACACCCAGCAGCAATCAGTACCACATACCACAGTGCCGGGCGTGGTGGCTCACACCTGGAATCCCAGCACTCGGGAGGCAGAGGCAGGAGGATTGCTGTGATGTGAGTTGGAGGCTGAGCTCAGGGCCAGCCTGAACCACAAAATGAGACACTGTCTCAAAAAAAAAAAAAAAAAAGAAAAGAAAAGAAAGAGGGAATAACAGCTTAAGGTGATGGATGTGCTAATTTCTCTGATTGACCATTATACACTTTCAAATATGACACTGTACCCTAGAAGCATGCTCAGTTATAGGTTAAACAAACAAAAAATTATGTCATCATAGGGAAGTCCTCTTCAGGAAAATTAAACATCAAAAATAATGAAGAACAACAGTAATATCTTTTGTCATGCAAATGTAAAATATGCCATAAACCTAAAATACATATTTTAAATCCTGCATAAAACATTAATAAATAAAATTAATAAAATAAAAGTTTAAACTTTGCTGAGGCAACTTTAGGAAATTTGCTGAGAAAAAATTTATAATACCTATTCTTTTCTCTGGTATGAGAAAAAAAATGTAAATGAGTTCTAAAATGTATGTTCGATATTGTACAATATAAACTATTCAGAGGGAAATGGATTAGGGTTAAGTAATGAGGGGAAAGAAAAAAAGTGATGGTAATTTAAAAAAAAAGAAATAAAGCTTATATATATAGGGAGTGAGGGTTGTAGGGTGGGTAAGGGAATGGGAAAAAATGAGAATCGAGTCAATGTTAAATGTGATCATGATATGCATATAAAATGTACGTGTTTCACAAATTTAAAAAATTTATAATAAGAGATATTTATAATAAGAAAAACCCCAAAAACTGTTGAAGAAAGACTATGAATTGTTTGTTCAACTCATACAACCAATAAAACTGTTGAGTTTTATACTTTTGCTAAAGAAATAAGATACACAATATTATTATTGTAGGACCTGTTTAAAAAAATGTTCACCTATTATCCTAACTTTGTAAATATGCTAATTTGTTTCACCTATACTATGTTCTCTTAGTTCATTAAAAAGACATTTTTGTGCTGGTATCTGTTTGTTTCTTCTTTGTCTGATAAGAGTCTTTTTCTCCTTCTTGTACTCTGAAGATAATGATATACAGGTTATTACATGCTGTTTTTCTCTTATTAATTTGTTCTGAAAGTTGTTACATTTTTTCATAAAATAAAAAAATTACTAAAACAAAAAGAGTTTCACATCCAATCTGACACAATTAAAGAGGGATAGAACAGGAACTTCATATGTGTCACTCCTAAACCTCTGCACTTAATTGCCATTCTATAGCGTATAGGGTGAAGGGGGAAAAATAATGAGATTATAACAAAAAAGAAAGGAAACAAATTTTATGTCTATACGGGGGTGGTAGGGTGGGTAGAGCTATGGGAAAAAAATGAGAATTAAGTTGTGTCTTATACTGGTACAAATCCCCATTATGGAGTGCAATCATGATGTGTATATGTAATGTACCAATAAAGATTTCAATTAAAAAAAATCTGGCACGTTGTCCTCCTGTGTGAGCGCCAGGGCCCAGCACACTGGCATCCCATCAGAAGGTGTCAGAAATGCAGGCTTCAAGCCCCCATTTCAGACTCACTGAATCAGAATTTGCTTTTGAACAAGATTCCCATTGATTCTGATGTACAGTAAGCTTCAGTAAATACTAATACAATACCTGGAAATATTTTCAGCAATATTGCAATCAAATACTTAAAATAATTGGTCAAAACAATACTTAAAATTATCTTCTACTAGTATAAGTGAAGACAGCTGATGGTCAGCAATGTCTTTGGTGATACTCAGGCAGCTGAAAGAGAAAAGCCATTCTGTGAATATGTAGTTTGGCATTTTGGAGATGCTGGAAGAATTTTGTTAGTAAGTGACAAATAGAAAATGTCTTTGGCTTTGAGATCACATTCATTTTACGTGAATTGATTCCAAAGGGCCATCCCTGGTACTGTTTCTTGTTTCTTCTTTGATAAACTGGTGCAAATTTAATGGATTAAAATAACACAAATTTATTCTTTTAGCTCTGGAGGTCACAAATTTTAAAATAAGTTTATGAGATTAAATTAGCATGTTAGAAGGGCTGCTATCATTTTATAGCTTCTGGGTGAGAATATATTTTAATTTGCAACTGATGAGGTTACCTGAGCCTCTTGGGCTTTCTCATTTCTTCCCTCCTTCCTTTGTTTCTTCCTTTATTTCTTCCTTCTCCCTCTCTTTGTCATTCTGCTCCTCCTGCTGCTGCTTCTTTGTCCTTTTCTCCTATTCCTCTTTCTCTCCCTCTCCTACGTCCAGAAATCATTTTTTCTCTGACACAAGCACTCCTGTTTCACCTATATAAAGACAATTCCTGTCTCAGTGAATCCACCCAAATTATCTATATCATTTCTCTATCTCAAGATAATCAGACCTAAGTCCTTTTCCCCTCTTAGGAAACATATTCACAAAGTCCAAGGATTAAATGTAATATAACTGATCAGTCTATGAAATAGGAAGATTTTAATCACAGTACTGTTTTAATAGCAAACAAAAGAAAACAACATAATTACCTACTCTCCATGCTGGAGGTTGTATATTGCATGACAAAATGTAGAAACAAGAAATAAGAAAATAAAACCATAAGTTGCACCAATATATTAACACAAACTATCTCTAAATAAATTTGTTATTTTTTTACATTCTAAATGACACATATATAGTATTACATGTCCTTTCATTGAGTGTGTATTATTTTTGTCATCAAATAAAAATAATTCATTGTATTTTGTCATATTTTACTAGATCTTTAAATATTTATAAAAATTTTTGTTCTTAGACCACTTTTTAACAATAAAACAGTGACAATGGAAACAATGAAGCTTGTTAGCTTTAAAAAGAACAAAATATGTGTCTTATTTGGTGTTTCCATTTTAGTCTAAGTGCTGCACAAAATGTAGGGAATTGAGAGAAAAGTGAAGTAGGTAGTTAATGAATAGAAATATCAATGAAATATATTTGTTGGATCTCCATGACAATATGAAATACCTGAGATAATCAGTGTAAAAAGAGGAAAGATTTATTTTGCTCATTACTTCTGAGATTTCATTCTATGGTCTTTGCTTTACTGCTTTAGAATTGTGATAGCACAGGAGTGTTTGAAAGGAAGGCTGTATGTCATGGTGGGAAAGAAAAACTTTGATAGTTAAAAAAAGGGAAACAAAATTTATATATATAGGGGTGAGGGGTCCTAGGGAGGGCAGGAGAAAGAGGAAAAGTGAGAACCAACATGCATCATGTAAGCCGGGTGTGGTGACTCATGCTATAACCTTAGAACATGGGAGGCAGAGGCAGGAGGATTGCTGTGAGATCATTGCCGTTCTGGGCTATATAGGGAGTTCAGGGCCAGCCTCAACTATGAAATGAGACCCTGTCTCAAAAAACAAGCAAACAAACAAAAAATGTCATGTACAGGTACCAATTCTCTACATTGAATGTGATCATAATGTATACAGAAAATGTACTGATAAAATCAGTGTTTTAAAAAAGTGTATTTAAAAAAAGGAAAAATGAAAACAAAACGAGAGAAAGTGGAGGTGAGCTCCCAGGGTTGCCTTCCAAACTGAACTTCCAGTGTCCTAACTTCCTCCCTCTGGATTCCGTGTCCTAAGGGCTCCATGATTTACTAAGAGTGTCACAGACCCGAGACTCACATTTCAGTACCCAGGCTTTGGGGTGAAACATTTAAAATTTGGATTATAGCATACAATTTAACAACACTAATTCAGTGACAATGTTGATAAATATTCTTATTTTGGGGGAGCCTATTAGATGTAGGCTTCACTCACTTTTCTGTCTAATATAAAAGAATGTGAAAAGACATCTCAAATCCTATTGTGTGGGATCATAGGCCAATAAATAGTTTGTCTTCTAAGTAAGAGTCTGTACTTACTAAATCAAAAAGATTCTAGATGTCCTGAAACAAACAAACAAACAAAAAATGTCATGTACAGGTACCAATTCTCTGTATTGAATGTGATCATAATGTATACAGAAAATGTACCAATAAAATCAGGTTTTTTTTGAAGTACATCTTAAAAAAAGGAAAAATGAAAACAAAGGGAGAGAAAGTGGAGGTCTGGCAGAAGTCTTGTGTGGATCTAGCCTATGCCAACATGTGAAGCATTTCAGAAGGGATTTGAACCCCCAGTTACCTTATACAGCCAACAGACACCATAGCCTAAAGGAAAGCTGAACATCCCAGCCAGGAGCCCATTGGATTGTAATGAATGAGGACAGCATGCCCTTGCCTTGGAAACTGACATAACATTAACTAGCAAATACATTTCTTTTGGAGATTGAAACACAGCATGTAAAGGATCTGATAAGGTGCATGGTACCCAGTAGGTATTCATGAAACAATATTTGTCTTTTCTCATTTTACAAGTACACTGAGTTAATAACCAAAAAAATTTATTATGTAGAAAGACTCCATATCTATTATAGTACAAAACATATTTACTGAAATATTCCAAATCAAAAAAGGAATATTTTTGAACTAGAAGGACATGAACATTAGATAGAATCAAAATTTAGATAGGATTGAAAACTATAAAATCATTGGTTCTTAGAGGTGTAATAAGTTTAATTACAGGTCAGCTGCTAGACCAGTAAACTGTACTAATATTGTCACTGTAGCGAAAATAATGTTTATTATCCCTTTCAGCTGGCATGGGCACAAAATAAAAAGTAAGAAAGAAAAAAGCCTTAAAGGCAGATGGTTCAAGTTTGAGCTATGAAATGAGACCCTACAAACTCAGAGCAAAACAAAACCAAACAAAACTTGAATATGAATTCTTTACAAGAAAAGTGTTTTTGATAAAGCAGAAGAATATAAATTTTAGGGAACATAAAGAACTTGGGGATTTAAAAAAGTCTAGAGCCTCTGGTCATGAACTATTTTAAGAATACCCAAGGATGGCTCTATAGTTTTCAAGTGGCATTAGAGCTACTCTATCTGATGAACAGGAAAGTCTCCCCCATAAGAACTCAATAATAACGTGGGCTGATACCTGATTATTTTCCACAGCCAAAGCCCCTTGCTCAGCACTTTACCCACAATATCTTGCTTGATTTGCACGTGAACCCAGGAGATACTTACTATTATTAGCTGAATTGTACAAATGAGAAAACTGAGAACAATGGAAGTCATGGGACTCGCTGAAACCCACACAGCTATTAACTATCTCAGGAAGGAATCAAACCTATAAAATTAGACTCCAGTGTTTTAGGATGAACCACGATTCCATATTGCCTCCCTTGCTGTTCATATTTCTGGGCTAATACCCAGAAGAGCATTTCACAGCACACCTTGGTAATAAATTTGATGATAAATTCAATCCATTGAGCCTAATTACTTTTTAATTTTGCTTCCAAAGAATGATTACATTAAGGAAACTGAGTCAGTTTAATAAAAAAAAAATAAATTGGTAGTTAAGAAAGTTGTCTTTTGCTCTTCTTTGTACACAAAAACTGAATTCAACCAATACATTTTATTCCACTTGTAATAATTTAGAAGGTGCCTAACATGGTTCCAAGCAGAGCACACACGTATAATGTAATTGTGAGATTTAAAAAATGAAGTAAATTTTCCTCAGTCACCATCTGGGTCATCCAGAAGCTAATACTAAGCACTTTAATGGGGAACTCATGATTCCCCTGGAGAACATCAAAGCGGGGCCCATCTCAGGGCCAGACTTTGCCCTTCCCTACATAGGACTTCACCTCTCCTCATTATTCTTAGCTTTTCTGGATTCATTGTGTTTTGAAGTTTCTCTCAACCAGCTGTGGTTTATTCTCCTGACTGATTTATGTTCTTCCACTCAACTACCATAAGACAAAGCAGATCCAAACCATAGTTTCTGATCATGCCCTCCCCTCTCTACTACCCACAGCAGCCTTCTGGTGCTTTGCTCAGTCAGCAAAGACATTGTGTTGCTGGTGTCAGAATCACATCCCAAGTACTGGAAGCCAGGGCCGTGTATGTGGACTGCATAGTTCCAGTGAATGTTGGTGAATTTTATTTTAACTTCTAATCATCTTTGAAGGAAAGGTACATTAGAAAAGGAGTAGGTAGAAAAGGAACTCCAGAATATTTAGGGAAAGTGAATATTTAACAGCAGAGAGTTTTCAGATAGATATTTCAAGTGAGGGCCTAAAAACATGGATGTGATTTCTGGTAAAGTAGCCAGGACTCACAGGTCAGAGTGGAGCTATGGAAAAGGTGTGTCAATGCCTCTGCGAGCCTGAGCATCGATTTGGACAGCTGATAGTAAAGCTGGAGACTTGTTCATCTTTCTAGTGGAAAGTTGAAGAAAATTTTGTCATTAGACAAAATATTTTTGGCCTACAATAGGAGAGATCTAAAGTTTTTAGATCTAATTTTTTATTCTGTACTGAAGGAAGAGAGAGCATATCATTTAGTGGGTAGGATAACTTACATATCAACATACCTGATGAGTTAGAGTGTAAAGTTTCATGGTTTATAAGCGTATTGAACACAGAAGAAAAGATAAATACTTTTTATTTTTTGTGTGTGTGAGACAGGGTCTTGCTTTGTAGTTCAGGCTGGCCCTGAGCTCTGCCTCAAACTCACATCACAGCAATCCTCCTGCCTCTGCCTCCCGAGTGCTGAGATTACAGGCATGAGCCACCATGCCTGGCACTGTGGTGTGTGGTTCTGATTGCTGCACGGTGTGAGTCTCCCCACCCAGTATTGTATGTGGTTTCCGGGATTGGACCTGGCCCCTGCGCTTGTAAGACAGGTGCCGGAACCACTGAGCCAAATCCCCAGTCCCAAAAGATAAATACTTTTAAACAAACAAATGGCTTACCTAAGTTTGGGTTATATTTTAATATTTTAACTTCTTGAAACTCAGACTTGTTCTGACACTTGACTTTCCCCTTTTAGCAAATTATTAATACCTTGTACATTATTTTGCCATTTTGTCATTTTCCCTTTTTTCTCAAAGATGAATGTTTCAGGAAGGTAAGTTGCTTGATTTAGGAGCCTGGTCTGTAAAGTAACTGGAGTCGTTGGTTTTGATTTAAGGAGACTCTTCCATCTCCTATGAAGTAAATCAATCAGTAACTCATATTTTTATCTTTCTCTTAATGCATTAATAAGTATTTTCTAAAATTTCATTACTGTCAATATTTTCCTTCATCATCATTCTCATTTTCAGACTACTACAGTTAATCAAAGAACAGGCAAAATACATAGGGCTAATTTTACAGAACGCTGAGGCTTCACACAGCAAAAGTACATAGCTTACTCATGCACCATGATCAATCAGTGGAAAGTTAGCCAACTCAAACAAGATTACAGTCTCAGAATTAAATGCTTTTTAATTCTGGATATAGTGAAACTGGTTTCGCTGCCCAGGGTTCTCCAAGACTGAAGTCCAGCGTCGCCTGGGCTATGCCCTCACTAGATCCTTAACATCTTCTCTCTTGTTCACTTGGTTGTCAGAGGTCAGTTGAATGAGATCATGTGGTTGAGGTCCTCATTTCCTTCCCAGATCCAGATGCAAGCCAGAGAATACTCTAGGTGTTTTTGAAGTCCTCACAGTTCCATACCACATCAGCCCTCCCACCTTCAAAGCTTGCCGTAGGGCTCAGAATCTTTCTGAGGCTTGCCACATTTTTACAAGACTCTGATATCTTGCATTGGTTCACTTGGTTATCGAGACTCACACATAATCTTTAAAAAAATTAACACTTTAATATAGTGTAAACAAACCACTCTTTTTTCAGATGCCTCCATAATCACAGAACTAAGATATACAAGGATGTATGTCTTCAGAGACCCTCTTAGAATCCTGACTGTGGAGGAATTACTGAAAACTGCCCAAGTGAAGACATGGAAATCACTTTGGCAGTCCTGATGGGAGATAGGAATCGAAATGTTACATACTGTCAGCACCCTGGAAGAAAGGAGGGTGTCTACTTACAGAGTTCAGCACTGAATTTGTAGTGACTGGCATGATGTCTGCCATACAAAGTAAAAAGGAGTCTTTGAATAAGCAGGTGATAAAAAGAAATAAACACAAAACACTCTTGTGGGAGGACATGGATTTCAGAATATAAACCAGAACACAGTAATTGACACATTGATGTCAAGAGTAGGTATTTATCAAAATGAAATGACCTGGGACTAGAAATCTGGGACAGTTAAAAAACTAGAAGAGTTTTATTAGAAAAAACTCTTTATTAGAGTTTTATTAGAAAAGAAGGGAAGAGCTCAAAATACATAATATATATTACATTTTACATACAGTATAAAGCATAGAACATCACAAAGGGATGCATTGATGGGGGAAAAATACATCAAATGGGGGAAAAATAGTGGAGAAAAAATAAAAGAATAAAAATAGATGAAGCAAAATTCTTGATCAGTGGAGAGGGTTCCAAGCCCCCTAAGTAGAAAAGTATCGCACTGTGTAATTTAAATATATGCTGCACATCACTCATCAACTTTGACTCAGTTAAGGTAGTAAAGACAAAAAAAGAATGACAGTGGCAGGCATTGGGGAGGATCTGGAGCATCTGCAACACTCACATATCTTGATGGAATGTTTCATACAGATGCACTGGAAAATTATTTTGCATTGTCTTATATAGTTAACTGCTCCATTTATCAAATAATTCAGGATTCTAGTTCTTAAATATTTATTTAAGAGTGATAAAACATATATATATCTACCAAAACAAATTAATTTTTCCAAGATTTCCAGGAATCCTGTCACAAAATTTGAGTATTTTCTGTCGGATTTTAGCTATTTAAGTTGTTCCTCCCCTTCACAGCTTCATTTAGCTTTTCTTTTCTTTCTCTATAGCTGTTTTCTCTTTGTTGTTTCCTGAATACCTGGTATGACCTTTTCATTGGCTTTTGAGATCTCATTCTCAAAGCTTTGATTAAATGTTGCCATATCGGTGCTTTCTCTCTCTCTCTTCCTATACCATCATTCCCCAGAGTAATTTTGTCTATTTCCATATTTCCAGTGGTTTAATATTTCAAAATTTCTGTTCTCTTAGGTTCCAGACACTTACTCTCCACTTCCTATGGGACATTCCATGTGCATCTCTTGAAGGTGCTGCAGTCAGAATACCCTGGACTAAACCATGAGCCTCATGATATTGACACTTACAAGTGAAGGCCAATGCCACCTTCCCACTGCTCAGACTTCCAACGAGACCCAAAGATGATTCGCATCCATCAGTCTGTTAACCTACCTCATGAAGGAAATGACCAAACTCAGCCACATCACTTACTTAACCACTTCTAAATCCTTTTAATTCCTCACCATCTACACAGCCTCTAATCTAATCATTTTAACTCTCTCTCTCTTACATAGATTCATCCTAACTAGGCTTCTGGAATTATAGTTTTTGTATAACCTGCTCTCTACAGCCAGGTAGCTTTTAAATATCCAAATATGGTCTTATTACCTCCCTTAACACTTCTTATCCACTACACATACCACTTATCTCTTCTTTTCTCCTGTCGCTCTTAGAGTCACAACACAAGTCTTTATCAAGTCTTACATGGCACTACTTCCAGATCCGTCCCTTGTCCACTGCTCCAGCTTTTTCCTCCACCTTCTTTCCTCATCCTCTCTCTTCTCCAGCACCCGCTGGCCTTCCTCCTTGATCAGGGATGGTCTCTGTGCTGCTCCTCGGTGTAGAATCCTCTCTAGGCCCCTGCCCTCTCCTATTTAATTCCTTCCTCCCTAGCTTCAGAGCTAACAAATGTTCCTGTCCTTTATTTCTCCACCTTAGGGTCAAGTATGTCTGTCCTATGTTCTGGGAAAAACTTCCATTTTCTTTGAACTTATTACAGTTTATCCACCCACTGATTTGAGAGCAGAATATCAGCTACCCATCTAGACTGTAAGCTCCAGAAATAACACAGAGTTCAGCTTCATTCCTACACAGAGACATTTCACCAACAGGTAATATTTCTCACAAAGAAGCAATCATGAGGAAGTAGATGACATCCTGACCCTCTTTACCATAAGAGTGATTTTTAAAATCACTTAAGTGTCCTAATAAGCAATGGATTAATTCTAATACATGGTGGATATGTGTTTAACAAATGGGGGTCACAAATTCGCAAAAGGCTTTTTTGAAGTAGGTGTCAATATCAAAGTATCAGAATGTCTGATTACAGATTATTTTCCTGTTCTATTTTTTGAAGATGGTCTGTTGTACTTTGATCTCACCCTGACACCTGCACCAACCTACTTCTCTCTTCTTAAGGGGTCCCGGTAGGATGCAAAGTCATGTGGATAGAATTTAAATGGACACCATGTGACTGAAACTATTCTTTACAAGTTCTCCCAAAACACACAAACATTTGGATCTGATTTTCAAAAGGTCCAATTTGGCTTTCAAATAGCATATCTCTGTTGAATACATTTTCTTAAACTAATGACAAAAATGAAAGCACCTAAAACTAGGGTTGTAAGCAAACAAATTAATAGTTTGACAGTGTACAATCATTTTCATTTCACTAACCTAATATTTCCTTACTTCTATACAGCCCTAGTAAATTATTTTTTGTTCTTATTCCCCAGTTGTTTTTGTGAAAAGTCTCTTCATCTTTCAATAGAAAGTAAGTAGATTACTATAATGGCTCAATGTTTCCTCTGCAAAGTGAAAACAATGATAGAGAATTGAGTAGTTTTGGGGGTGTTCAGTAAGAATTACAGCATCAGCTCTCATCTGCTTTTTTTTTTTTTTTTTTGGTAATATGTTTTCTGTTTTTAGTGAAGGCAAAAAGTGGTTTGGGCCAGAAGCCAGTGAGTCTCTCTTAAGGAATAAGGAAGAATTGCACTAGATTTCTGAGTCCCTAAAAGGAGTCATAATGTGAAGAATTTAAAGAATAGATATCAGTGAACAAAAAAATGGAATCGTGTTTCTCATAAAATGTGAACTTCCATCCCTTCTTTTAGAAAAGAAGCCAAGAAAGTTTTTTTTACATTACATAACTTAAAATCACTATATGAATTTCAAAACCATCGTGGTTTCATTCAAATTATTTTCTGTGGAAAAGTAGATTATGAAATAGTATAAGATATTCCCTATTTTTTATCTGTGTTTTGGCATAAAAGGCAACACTGCTCTATATATGTTCCAACACTTAGATATCTGGCTCATCATTTAATAGTAAAACATATCAATAATGACTCAGTAACAAAATGTCTTGAGGACAAGAAATATTAATACTGAACTTTATAGCTTCCTCCTTTCTCCTTCCTAGCTCCCTATTCAGGTTGACGTCTATTTGACCAGTTCCAAAAGGCTAAATTAAACAATCCTCTGATGTTTACCTCTTCCTCAGTGTATTATCAGGGCACTGTCTCAGATACAGCTGTGCCAAGTTGGAAATTAGGGGTTAATTTAGAATGTCTTTTGTTTTCTTACAGCTTGAAGAAATGATAAAGGTCAGCAGCGGCTTAAGGAGAAGGACAGAAGTCATGAGTTAGAAATAAACAAAGGAAGTTTCTTTGTGGTGAGACTATTTAAAACATATGCCCATAAAATGTTCAAAGGACTTCCACGGGGCTCCAAAGATAAACACATACTTTTTTTTTGTCTGGGAAAACCTCACTTACCTGAAGGTCTAAATTCAAGTATATGATTGTTAGGTTGATATGACAGTAGTTTGGTATTTTATTAATTAACTGAAATTTGCATCCCAGCTCCACTTTCTAACAACTCTGTAGCTTGGGACAAGTTCTTGTCTGGTCTCCTTATTAGCAAAAGGAAAATAATTTCAATATTCACCTATGAAAGTGTTAAGTGAATTAATATGTGCAAATATTAGAACAGTGCCAGTCATATGGCCAATGGACTTGTTATCATTACCAATTTCACTGTCATTATCATCATAATCATGCTGAGTCTATAGTATTGAAGATTATATTAAAGTTCTCCAGAAAAACAGAATCACTGTGTAAGTGTCTATGTATGTGTGCTCATGCATGTGTGTGTGTGTGCGGAGAAAGAGACTTATTTTAAATAATTGGCTGGGGTAGTTATGGAGCCTGGTAACTCTAAAGTCTGCCTGTCCAGTCTGCAGTGTGTCATGCCAGAGATCCAGAAAAGAGCAGTTGAAGTCCAAAGGCCATCTGCTGCAGAATTCCAGGAAAAGTCAGCTTTGTGTTCTTCCAAAACCTTCAACTGATTCAGTAGGCTCCCACATGCTATGGAAAACAATGTACTTTACTCAAATTCTACTGATTGAAAAGTTAATCTTATCCACAACATGTTCACAGAAACATTCAGCATGGCATCTCTCTACATATCTGGGTACCATAGTAGAATCAAGTTACATAAGTTAATTATCACAAAGTGGATGCATTTGTAAGCTTATCTGATCAGAAACTAGAAACAGTACATCTTTGGAAAGTACTGTTACAAACACTCGAACAAACCAAAAACAAACAGATAAGCACACAGTTATTTCTTAGTTCTCATCTAGAAAGAAAGTTAAGTTCATATATGGTCCATTTTTTTCTCTATATTTTATGTTGGCTACCTTGGAGCTCAAAAGTTTTTTTTTTTTTTTCTCATTTTTTTCCCATAGCCCTACCCACCTTACTGCCCCCCCCATATACATAAAATTTGTTTCTTTACTTTTTTGTTACAATCTCAACATTTTCCCCCTTCTTCTTATTTTACATTGAGCATTTTCTATTTCACAATATATAACATACAATTCTAGGACTCATTTACATCTTTATTTTCTCATACCAGAGAAAAGATGCGATATGTACCTATCTGTGCCCTATTTATTTCACTTATGAGGATATCCTCAAGGTATGTCCATTTAAGTAGAAATGATTCAAACAACCAAGATACAGGAGGCATAAAGAGGCAATGTGAATGAAACAGAAAACATGAATCCAAAACTCCAAAGACAAATAGTAATTAGACGGAAAGAAAATTGTTAAAGAAATACAGAAGGAAAATTCTCCAGAACTGAAGGACTCTAAATGTCTTAAAATAAAAAGGATTCATGTGGTTCCCTAGGACAATAAATTAAAAACCTCATGTAATTTCAGGACATCAAGAACTGAGAGAATCAAAGGCTTTCTGTAACATTTTTGAAGTTCCTTAAATCCAAAGACTAAGCAAAAGTTGATTGCGTTGTGGTGTCCATATGAAAACTCAAAATTGTAAATTTTTGCCTCAGTCTCTGGTTATATTGGTAAAGTCTGCAATGCTATACAAAAACAAACCCAAAATAAGCACTTCACTGAGACTTTATTTATTGTCTCAGAAAGAGGACCAGAGGTCTACCACTTGGATTTCATAGGGCAGATATGCAATTTCTAAAGGGACTTTCATCCTCATGTATTTTGACTGTACAGGATCTCTCATCACATCCATACCTCATCCAGTGAGAAGGAAGAGTTCCTTGGAAGGCCTGATATGCAACTGTGCATGTAACTCAGGCTTGCCCATGTTCTTTTTGTATGAAGAATAGTCACATAGCCATGTCTGGATGGGAATGAATCTTATTGATCTGTTATTGACCATACACTCAACTATGGCTTAGAAATTCAATTTCTAAAGAAGAAGATGTAAATTAATAGTCATGGAAAGCTAATCATCTTCCCACTGACTGGTAGCTATGACAACAATCACTTTACAACCACAAGTCCTCTGTAGCATTTCCTTTTTCCATTGTATAATTAATATTCATATCTAAGTAGATACAAGACATCGAAGACAATTATTGTATGGTAAGTGATTCAGTTGTGTAGCAGCCAAAAGGAGGTATGTCTTATCGAGAAAAGTAAAAGGTGATAGGAATCTGGGTGATATCTGGGTGATAGGAACAGAAGGAGCTGACAGTGTTAAGTAGGGTGGTCAGACAGTGATGTTGAAATTCAAATATTCAAGTCATAGAAGGAGACAATAGGAAAGACTTCTTCAGGGACAGCCTGTGTTGAATAAAATCAAGTGGTGTAGGTGGGAATGTGTGAGAGAAAACTTCCAGGCAGGAGAACAGGTACAAGTGCAAGATACCGAGACTCAAAAAACCAAAGAGGTTGGAGAAGAGCGGAGACAGTTTAAGGGTACTTCAAAGGCCAGGTCGTAAAGGTCTTTCTGGACACAAGAAAGACAACTCCAGAAAAATGGTCAGTGAAGGTCAGTTGAAGGTTATATATTTAAAACAGCTGAAGCAGACTTGATACATTGATGTCTGATATGAAAGGAAATCAAAAAATCAGGGGGATTCCTACATTTTCATCAAAATAGAGAAAATTATAGTATTTACCAACCTGTATTCAATTTGTTTTGCTGTAATTCACTACATAAGTTTTTGCGATGCAAACCACATGGTTACATTAAAAACTAGACTTTTTCTTTTAAAAGGTATGTTTTTCTGGCATATCAGAAATAAAATATCTCACTTGAATCAAATATATTTCTGTCATATTTCTCTTTTTTATGTGTTCTCTTTTTTATGTTTATGTTATTTAAAAATGTAATGGATAGCATCTATAAATCTACTGAGGAAGAAGATAAAAACTTGGACTAGTTTCCATTCATCTAACATCACCACAGTTTCTACTTAATGAGAGTGAAAATGAGGTAACCAGTACTACACATCTGCTAATAAACCCAAGAAAAGGTAATTTTATAGTCATTAAACACCTGTGGTCTGCCAAATGTTCCTACTTGCTCACCTGCGAGGAGAGTAATTACTAGTCTAATATTGCCAAAGCAATACAAGATGCCTTTATCTACTTCCCTTCAGGCTTAAAATTTGTAAATGTTTTTAAAAGTTCACTTTTTGGGTTCCTTTTACAATTTATGAAAGTTAAGGTGACTATTACATCGCCTCAGTCAAATCTGATAATGCATTTCTTAACTAATAAAAGTGCCCTTATAATAATAATAACAAGTTTATTTTCCTGTAAGGAATTTTAAATTGAATAAGTCATGGTTATAATTGAAACATATCCATTTTAATTATTCCATTAGCCAGAAAATAGGGTCTGGACAGCTAAGTTTAGCTTATGTTGTGATCTTTAAAAATAAATCTTTGGTGGTTTAGGATGAACCATTGCTGGCTACTCTCATAAATATTGAACTAGCGCTCTCTTGAAGTCTTTTAAATATGATATTTTTCTTTAAATAAAAATTATTTTCCTTAATATATCTAAATATCTTAACCTAATTTATCCATTAAGTCTCAAGGAAAGTCAACTCTTACTACATCTCTTTCAGTTCATCTGCCCTTCATTTTAGGAAGTTTCTCTGACATAGGTTCCGTCCACAAGTCCTTGTGCCACACAAGTCATAAAATGCCCTGGCTTATTAAGCTCATGGCATTTCATCTTGACTGTCACCCCCCAAAACAATATGATATTTTTTTTTTACTTACATAGAATACCAAAAGTAGCAGAATACTTCTGTTAAGTTCGGGACCTAAGTGAATCGCTATGCTGAGGTTCTTCCCTAGAATGTGGACAGTCTAGTGATCAAAAGGAAGCCTTTACTGGGCCGGGGATTAGCTTAGTGG
>PVIR01001563.1:96080-120440 GCA_004026965.1 Petromus typicus | reverse complement strand
CTGAGCTCAGCCTCCAACTCACATCACAGCAATCCTCCTGCCTCTGCCTCCCGAGTGCTGGGATTACAGGCGTGAGCCACCACGCCCGGCACTGTGGTATGTGGTACTGGTTGCTGCTGGGCGTGAGTCTCCACACCCAGTATTGTTATGTGGTTACCGGGGAATCGAACCCAGGCCCTTGCGCCTGCAAGACAGGCGCCGGAACCACTGAGCTAACTCCCCAGCCCAGAAGAATTATTTTTGTTGCTAGAAATTATGTAGAAGCCTGGCATGGTGGTGAATACCTGTGATCCTCAGACTTGAGAGGTTGAGAGAGAAGGATTACAAGTTCTAGCCCAGGCTGGGCAATTTAGTGAATCGTTGAGACCCTGTTTCAAAAAATACAATATAATAAAATACAGTACAAGGGCTGGGAAATAGTTCAGTTGCAGAGCCCAGGATTCAACCCCCACTACCACCAGCAAAAAAGAAAAAGTTGTCTAGAAACAGTATGTTGATTCAGAATAAAATTAAATAGTTAATTAAACTGCCAAGTGCCTTTTCTTTTCAAATAATGTAATCTCTTTGGTAGTACTTAACATGATAATACACATTTCTCCTTATTCAATAGAATCTTTTAGAATATGATGTCTGGTAGAAGAAATGGAAAGAGAAGGAAAAACATGAATATATGGGTTTGTCCATGATGAAAAAATTGTTTACCAGTGGGAATATCTGAGGAACAAATCAGATCCATTCTATATTAAATCCACCCCTTAAATGCTGTCTTTTTTATGTACTCTGGTACTGAAATTCTGAGCCAGATGATTAGTGAGATTTCATACTAATGCATGTCCATTGTTAATTTTGTTTGTATAGTAGCTAATACTATAATTTATAATAAGTGTAATTGTATAATAAAAATTATAATTTATAATAAAAAGTGAAGGGTACAGATAATGTATACACTTAAATTTATGTATTTTGCTCTTAGAAAAAGGTGTCCTATAGTTTATTATTTTGAAATAGGCAACCACAGTAAAAGATACAGTTGAAGCTGTTTATTTTTTTCTTACTTAGTAATTCAACAAGTATTTACATACTCAATGTATGATAGGCATAGTTTTTATATTTATTTGTGTGTTTCTAGGAGTTACTGTTTACTTGTGGGAAGTTGGCATATGCATATAACACATCTTAATTCTTCTTTTGTCTCTTTCCCCCCTCTCTGTCCCTCCTCTTATCTGTTGATCTTGATTTGAGAAAAATTTCCCTATTTCTATTATTATTTATTTTGCTCTTTGTATTGTGAGACCATAAATTGGGCACACATGCTGTTTAATTTGTTTCTATAGTTACTTTGTGTAAAGTGGGTCTAATGACAGTACCTGTTACTGTGAAATTTCAATGAGTCAGTACATGAAACACTGAGAACTGTGTAGCCTAGAGTAAACTGCAGCTGTGAGCAATTACTGTCATGCAGTCTTTTGATGACCTTGCTAAATTGAAGGAAAGAGAATCCCCAGATCTGGATTTGCTGTATGCCTCCTCCTGTCTCACCCCTTTACACAGACACATTCATGCCATATAGTAACTATCTAGAATTTAAGATTCTTGAGATGAGAAGCAGGTAGTTTCTGCCAGAAACATTCTATATGGGTTCCTTTCCAGAAATGTTCTTGTTTGGTTAGCTCTAACTACAAGTATGAATCCAGTCCTTAAAATATACTTTCTTTCTGATTGTAGCAGTAGGAAAGACAGGTTTTGTAGTTAAAGAAGCTTAGTTTCTTTCTTAGCTCTTGGACTTAATATCTGTATGTCTTTGACCACTTGCAGTATTAATCAGGGTTCTGGAGAGAAACAGTTAGTGAAATATATAGAAAAAGATATAGCTGTGTGAGAAACGATATACTGTGGAGATAGCTCACCTGATTATGGAGAGTGAAAAGCCCTGCTTTCTGCTCTCTTCAAACTGGAGAAGACACTGTGGGATCTTGCAGTCCAACTCTGGAAGCCTGGGGACTAAGGAGCTGCTGGTGTAATTCTTGGTCTGAGGCCAAACTCTGATAACCAGAGGGTTCACCGGTGCAGATACTAGAGTCCCAGGGATGGCAGATCTGAAATTCAGACCTCCAAGGGCAGCAGAATATGGGTGTCACAGCTTAAGAAGAAAGAATGTGAATTTGCCTTTCCTTTGCTTTTTTGTTCTATTCTGGATCTTAACCTATTGGGTAGTGTTTACTTACATTGGTGACAGTGGATTTTCTTTACTCAGTCTACTGATTTAAATGTCAGTTTGTTCTGGAAACATTCTTGCAGACATGCCCAGAAATAATGGTTTACCAGTATCTAGGTGACACTTAACCAATCAACTTGATGTCTAAAGTTCACCTACCTTTTACCTTCCCACCTATGAAGTTGAACTGGTGCAATGCTGTATACCTTTCAAAGCTCTGAGACAGTTTTATAAAAGGGCCTACCATGGTTTAGGGTAGGGTTTTTGTAGCTGTGGTTGAGCATCTTTGTTCTCTTGTGAATGCTGACCATTTAAAAATATTCATTTAAAAAATTTTTATTGCTAAAACTGTTATGCTGTTTAAGTCCACTGTTCTGTAAAGAATTTGAGTGCTGTAAAGGTGTTTTTGTTTTGTTTTGGGTGGTAGTGCTGGGGATTGAACCCAGGGTCTCAAGAATGCTAGGCAGGTATACTACCACTGAGCTACATACTCATCCTTGCATAGGCCTAAGACTTCAGACACGTGATTTTCTGGATTCTGGAGAGCTTGAGGACTTTGATATTAATTCCATCCCTTGTAGAGAATTTGTCTGCTACCATTGCCTTTGTTTTAGATCTCTTCTGGGAGCTGATTTGAGGGGAGACACTTATGATTTCTGGCTTCATGAGGAACTGCAATTCATTTGTTTCCAAGAAGAGTTGTATGTAAGGGACCCTTTTGGAAACCATAAAGAAGAGCTGAGATTGAAAAAGGATATAGGAATTTCTTTGTATGCGTGAGGATGTTGTTTAAGACCATGGTTGCCTTGTTTCTACTCTATTGCCTGATTTTGGATTTGATTACTTTGCTGTTAGAATCCAGTAGTGCTAAAACATGGGATTTTTACTGAGCCTAGCACAAAATCTAGCATGTAGAAGGTTCTCAGTTGCTGTTAGTTGAAAAGAAAAAATAATGAGCTGGAGGGTATCCTTGTGGGCTTGTTCTTTTCATAAGCCTTAGTGGTTACCTTTGGTCTTTAGTGTGGAATGTGCACATAAAAACATTTCTAAAACTTTAGAAGTCTCTTTCTAAGTAGTTGTCTCAAAATGCTTTTCTTGTTTTTTCCATTTTAAGATTATTTGACAATTGAGGTTAATTTATAGAATTTTCAGATACATTTAAAAATATAATTAAAAGATTTTAAAAGAAATAATTAAAAGCATTATTGTCAAAAATAGTTCTCTAAAGAAAAAAAAAAAACAAGATTGTAGAATCATGCCTAAAATTACATAAGGTGGAAGATATAAACCAAAGACAAATGACTGCCTCCCATTGTATTGTCAAGCTTAATTCTGATGGATATAACCTGACTGGGTAAGGCTGCAGATAAATACAGTATTTCAAGCCCACTGGAAATCTTTCACTCCTGGAAAAATTCAGCATATATATTTTAAGCACTTTTAACAATATAATTTATCAATAAGTTTTATTTCCTATAGGTATAATGTGAATACAGATTTTTATTGGTTTCAAAAGGTTTTATTAAATTGATGGTCCTGTGAGAGAGAAAATATAATAAATCTTGCTTTTCTCAAAGCATATTGTTTATAAAGCTACATAACTAGCTTATAGTAATTGTGTCCTAATTGTTTAGAAATTGTTTCTAAATAAGATTTAAATCTACTTGTTAGAGAGCACCTCATGCCTTATTGAGGTTCTCAAGGCAAGTAGCAGACAGAACAGTCATCTAAAATGATTTTACATATATGAATAGACCTGAAAGAGGTAACCTAGCAAGATATCTGCTTTAGTGTTCAGCAGTCTTGCAGGAGTTAAAAGTAAAATTTATCAGACATCAATAGTTTATTGAAGAAATACTCCTTTTTGCTTCATAATTTGCAGAAGGCTGCAACTGTCAGTCATGATGTACTGCCTCTTGAAATTAGTCAATAGAGCAAACAGCAAGAATTGCTGTGGGCAGAAAATAAGCACTGTAATCATGACATAACTGGGGTCAGTGATTTATGGATTTCAATATAGTAGTAGCTGCATATGATTGAAAATTTACTAGGTCACTAGTGCACCAAAAATTTTATTCACAGCCTCCAGGCATCTTTTGAAATGTGCAACAAAATAAAAACCTCTGAACCTGTTTTGACACTGCAGACTCCATGGATGACATGCCAGCCCAGTGAGTCTCATTTAAATGTAAATGTGTCATAAACTTTTGTGGCGTGCTCTTTAAAGACACTAGCTACTTGAAGGGATAATGCATGTGAAACTGATTTACATATTGAAGTAGTTAAAATGAACCTTATAATAATCAAGCTTGAATTCTTGTATTTTAAAGTTGGAAGCTGAAGCAGTTCCTGAAATATCTGAAAAATATGAAATTATTTCTGTTCCCACCTTCTTGTTTTTCAAGGTAAGAATGAAGGTGGTAGAGTCCACCCACCTCTAGATGGCCTGCTTTATTTCCTTTACCTTCTTTCCTAATCCCTGAATTTGAGTTATTTGGCTGTTTTGGCCTTTTACATTTTTTTTTCTCACTTTGCCTCCCTCCTTTCCTCCCTTATACCCTCACTCCTTCTCTGTTTCTGTGGTTCTTAAGATTGACATCAGAGTCTTTGTGCTGAGCTATATCCCCAGGTTTATTGTTTTTAAATTTTGAAACCAGGTCTCACGAAATTGTGTAAGCTGGGCTTGAATTTGGCAATTCTGCCTCAGCCTCTCATAGTGCTAGGGTTACAAGAATGTGCCATCAGTTCTGGCCTTTTATTCTGACAGTATTCTCTTTGCACTGATACTAATGAGTAGGACCATGTGCATTGTTTGCCCTGGATATTGGAGGACGAACAGCTAGAATTGAAACTTCTTGACAAAATCAAGAGTTATGACTGTAGACTTCCATGTTTCCTTAGTTGGGCCAGAAGTTTTTTGTTTTAAGGCGTATTCTTGGACATTATGGAACATCTGGCTGGTTCTGTTTTGATTAATGACTCATTTAGCAAGCCAGTGCAAATCAATGCTTCAAGGCATCCGTAGTTGTTACCATAGTTCTCCAAATTCCTCATTTACATTTCATAATAGATTCATCTCAGCTAGTGTGGGGAAATTCTTTCTGTTTTAGGTTGGACTTTCATCTGGGTTGACTTTGAGATATCGCAGTATTTTTCTAATATGTTCTCAAGAGGAGAAAAAAGGAAATCATGTATTTCTAAAATGAGATACAATACAGAGTTTGTACTCACTTTTTCCCCACTATTTCAATAACAGTTTTGACTGTTTTAAGAATTTGACTGGACCCATATACTTTTTACAGTTTTAGAGTCAATAATACAGAGATTGTGAAGAATTACCACATGTATTCTAAATAATATTTTGAACTTTATTTAGAATTCTCAGAAAATCGATCGATTAGATGGTGCACATGCCCCAGAACTGACCAAAAAAGTTCAGCGACATGCTTCTAGTGGCTCCTTCCCACCTACTACTAATGAGCATCTTAAAGAAGATCTTAATATTCGCCTGAAGAAGTTAATACATGCTGCCCCTTGCATGTTGTTCATGAAAGGAACTCCTCAAGAGCCACGCTGTGGTAAGAAGCTACTCTTGAGAGAATATAAATTGAATTGGGTACTCTACCAGTACAGGGTGCAGTTAAGATGGGCTTGCCCTTTCCAACCTGTCCTGTGGTTTTTATTGAGAATCTTTATTTTATATACAATTTTTTTAGACTCAAAGATAGGTAAGGCTACTTGCCCACTGTCATTTGGTAGCACAGTTAAGGTTGGGCTCCAGCTATCTTATTGCTGTCTCTGTCAGTGGACTTTTGCCTATGCAGTTTTGCTCTTAAAATTTTTCTTTCTTGGCAGCCTCCCTTTTTACACCTTGTTCAGATTTAGTAATTTAAAAATTTGCAAAATTTTCCTAGTGTTCCTGTACCTATCCTATGTACTTTTGCTTTCCCTGTTGTCGTTAATGATTGATTGTATTATTCATTCAATGCTATTATTTCCAGTTTATATCTTCTAGTAATTTAGAGGTTTCTGATTATTGGGTTATAGTTATCCTTATTTTCTGGTTTACACGGATGTTTGTGATTTTGTCTTTAAGTAAGTTTTAGAGTTATTTGACCCCTCTGGTATTGTGTTTATGTTGTTTTCTTTTTACTGTTCCTAGTGCAACATTATTATGCTGCATAATTGAGCATTTATGCCTTTTGATGATACTTTTGAGACTAAGAGTATTTGTTTTAACTACACAGGAGGGAGTTTATTAAGATAGGTGGCAATAAAATTGAGTATGCTATCGATATGATTACTACATGTCCAGTGTGGCTTTATAAAAATAGCCAAGCTTCCAATATAAATTTAATTCTAAATTCTTCCCTGTGTGGTTATGAAATTACATATTAAATTATGAAAAAGTCTACTTTTAGTAATAAAGTTTCATGATAAAATCTATCTTAAAAAATGAAGAAATGATTCCTTTATTTCTTAATTCTGCCTGAAAAATTTCCTCACTAGTATTTTTCTTGTCAGATAATGCCTGCTACTTAGGATTTGTAAGGCTGACTTAGTCTGTATTAGACTTAACTAATGTAGCAACAGACAATCCAGGTAGCTCTGTGTGTGTGTGTGATTTAATGAGGGTTACACACATTTTAAATCCTCTATTAGGTATGAAAATTGTTTCAGGTGCTTTATGAAGTACCTTAATAGTGTCATTCCAGTCAGTAGTAGTATAGCAGAACTGGTAGTAAAATGTGGATGAACCTGTAAAATAGGTTATACATAGCTAAGCCTTGGTAAATGTAATATAATTTTCTCTTTTTTGGGATCCAAGAACCATGTTATCTTTTATTTTTTCTAAGTGATAACCTAGTAAAATTGGCAAATAACAGAATTGAGTCTTGTAAGGGATCTTAGACAGCAAAGGAAGAAGGTGTGTTGGAAAGCGTGGTAAATGAGAGGTCACATGACTCAGCTTCAGCCTGAGCCTGTGGCCAATCCCTGCTCAGTGACTGTGGGTACAAGTCAGATGCCTCCATGTGCCTTTTGTTCCTCCTGAGGGTCTTGGGTGGAGGTAGATTTGGAGGACCTTTTCAGTGCAGATGTATGATTCACTTAAGCAAATTAGAGGTAAACTTAGTGATTTTTTTTTTTTTTTTTTTTTTTTGAGACAAGGTCTTGCTTTGTAGTTCAGGCTGACCCTGAAGTCACTATATAACCCAGGCTAGCCTCAAACTCATGGCAATCCTCCTGCCTCTGCCCCCCAAGTGCTGGGGTTACAGGCATGAGCCACCACGCCCAGCACTGTGGCATACTGGGGATCAAACTCGGGACCTTGTGCTTGCCAGGCAGATGACGGAACCACTGAGCTAAATCCCTGGCCCCTTAGTGATTTTTTTGTTACTTTATTAAACTGAATTTAGAATGTATTTCTAGCCATTTTTATTTTCATTGAGTGACATTTAGAAGACTATACAAATAATGAAGACTAAAAAACTTCAACACATTTTAGAGCAATCTGAAGAACATGGTGTTAGACATTTAGATAATAAAATATTTAGGGAATAAAGATTTTATGTAGATATGATCTAATAGTACAGTTTCTTCTGTTCAAGTACTCATTTTATTTTTTATAACTTTTATAATTATATTCCTAATACAGTTTTGTTATGTTACTTGGTATTTTGTTTTCTGTTAAACATGACTTCCTATCAAGAATATAGAGGGCTGGGGATTTAGCTCAGGGGATTTAGCTCAGTGGTTCCGGCGCCTGTCTTGCAAATGCAAGGACCCGGGTTTGATCCTGGGTAACCACATACCATACTGGGCGTGGAGACTCACGCCCAGCAGCAACCAGTATCACATACCACAGTGTCGGGCGTGGTGGCTCACGCCTGTAATCCCAGCACTTGGGAGGCAGAGGCAGGAGGATTGCTGTGATGTGAGTTTGAGGCTGAGCTCAGGGCCAGTCTGAACTACAAAGAGAGACTCTGTCTCAAAAAACCTAAAAAAAAAAGAATATAGAACAAAGAACAGACAGATCATTTTAGGATATTGATATCTTTTAATAAAGTATCTACTTAGGATCGATTGGGAAGTATTTTCGTAGAGACCTGTGACCTGCCACTTCCCTGGTTTGCTCTTACTCTGTTTTCCCTTTCTTTCACACTACTGTACAGACTGTGTTCAAACTCTTTTCTTCTGGGAACATAAGCGATTTTCACCCTTTGCTGTGCCTTTCTAAGCCTGCTTACTGGGAGAATTGATTTTGCTCCTTTTTATTGGCACATAGAGAAGAGGTATAGCAAGTCCCCTTTATAAAAACAAAGGTCATCCTCTCTTGTGAATTCAAGTAGCTTCTGTCCTCATTTTGCACAGAATTCCCTTTGAAAGCATTGTACCCTTTAGAAGCATTTTGCTCCTGTTGGACATCTACTGCGGAATGTGGCTATGCTTGATACTTGAATTGCCAGCACATCTTGCTTTCTTTTATTCAGAGAAACATGTATAAATAACATTTTAACTTTAATATCCAGGAAAGCTGTGTCTAGGTTGTGCCTTGGATTCTGCACAGGCCATAGCTCCACTTTCTCATCATCTGCTTTCAAACTTAACCACAGAATTCTAGGGTGAATCATGAGCCTGGCATGTTGACCAGATCTTAGTAGTCAGAATTGAACTATCCTTGTTCTGTGTTGTTTGTGAGAGTAGAAAAGAAAGGGTTCTTATGTTTGAGAAAGTTTCTAGAGTGCTGAGAAGTATGGCTGTCCAAACTGAATGTTAAGACCTCCAGCAGGTTAGTGAAGTTATTGAGATTATTTTAACTGTTGCAGGTAGAGCTTGTAGCAAAGCAGGAGGTATTTGACCATAGACCATTTCTGCTGCGGTGAGAGTCATTTTCCTGGGTTCAGAATCAAAAACGTATCAAGTGTAGCATGCTTTAGGGCTTTATTGTTAGTAATTAAATGTGGCAGTAAGGCATAAATAGAAATGATTATGGTAGACATGGTGATTTTTTATGGCAGACACAATTTTTCTATTTTTAAGTAGTTTTATAACATGCATGCATTTTTCTTCAAAAGTGTATTTTGTTATTAGAATAAAGCTTTTTTACTACTTTATCCTTAAGCACATTTTCAGTCTGCCATTTTAACCCTTAAAAAAGAAACATTACCAATCAATCTTTCTAGTCTGCATGTAACTGCCTAAAGCTAAAATAAAGCTTTTTCTCAGCGAGTTACAGTAGAAATGAGTTAATATATTGGCAGCAGAATAACCATCAGCAATCAGCCGTTAGCTGTTTACTAATGAACTCCCAGATGAGTGAAAAAATTTTAGAATCAGTGTTTTACTCCAGGCTGTACATGAACTTAACACTTCAGTTGTAGGAAAAGCAACTTATATGCTATACAAATAAATGCTAGTGCTTCAGCTCAACAAATTGTAGATCTAAGAAATGTTTGGAGTTCAGTTGTAGATCCATGCTGTAGAATAAATATGCTTTTGGGTGACATCAGGTAAAGCGTATTCCTTGCAGTTACTCTTATGCTGAATTTTATGATTTGATTTTACTTAAAAACAATTACTGATGCTATTAAATCTTATAAGAATGAACAATACATTATTTTCTAATGAATTATGACTAAAAAGAATGGTAAGGTATGAGAGTAGAATGGTTGAAACTTTTGGAAAATTGGTAAGAATTATCTTTTAGAAAGATCCTTTTTTCAGGGCTGGGAAGTTAGCTCAGTGGTTCTGGCGCCTGTCTTGCAAGCGCAAAGACTTGGGTTTGATCCCCGGTAACCACATACAATACTGGGTGTGGAGACTCACGCTCAGCAGCAACCAGTACCACATACCACAGTGCTGGGCGTGATGGCTTACGCCTGTAATCCCAGCACTTGGGAGGCAGAGGCAGGAGGATTGCTGTGATGTGAGTTGGAGGCTGAGCTCAGGGCCAGCCTGAACCACAAAGCGAGACCCTGTCTCAAAAAACCTAAAAAAAAGAAAGATCCTTTTTTCAGACTAAATAGACTTATAAGAGATTGATATTCACACTTATTCTTTGGTACTAATATCATAAGATGATGTCAAAAAAAGACTGAACAAAAATGTGTCACAAAGGTATAATAAAATCACAGAACATGAAATTGTCACTATAGCATAGTAAAAAAAAAAATCACATTTATATACTTTAGGGAATGTAAATACTTTTGGAAAAGAAACTGTCAAGTGATGAGATGACAGAGAATGCTGTCAATCTTTTGACAGTTCATATATAACAACAGGGAAGATGATTTTAAAATTGAATGTGCTATACCCATTTTATCTTGAAATAGAGTATATCCCTTCTTGATTTCTCATCTGTCCTACTGACAGATGGTAAGGACTCAGAGCTTCTGAAATGAGTACCCAGAAGTAGTAAAATGGCAGTAGAAAAATACACAATTGAGTTTTCAGTGTTGTCGAGTAGCAGTTAAAAATTATTTGTCATAGTTTCCCTCCTATTCAGAATTGACTCTACTAAATTCACAGTATAGGAGAACTGGTAGGGATTATGCAGGCTGTTTAGACCAGTCTCCTGATTGGGAGGAAGCACCGGAAGGTAGCCATCCAAGGCTTCGTCTTGTGTCATCATGGTGCCAGGTCTTCAGAGCTCTGTTGTTTGGTCACTATTGCCTTCCCCCCACCCTCAGGTTTCTAATATTGAAGAGCAATTTGATAAATATATAGCACTCCAATTTTTAAAAGTCATATGGAATTTTTAGAATTTATTTTGTCTTCATATATAGTCGCCTATAGTAGTTAAATTACTAGCAAAATAGAGACAAGCATCTGTGTTTATTAGATAATTTCTGCTTTGAGTTACTTTATAATTGTGTGTATGATAGAATTATTAAATTCCTTTTTTTCCTTTTCTTCTGTGCAGGTTTCAGCAAGCAGATGGTGGAAATTCTTCACAAACATAATATTCAGTTTAGCAGTTTTGATATCTTCTCAGATGAAGAAGTTCGGCAAGGGCTAAAAACTTACTCTAATTGGCCCACCTATCCTCAGCTTTATGTTTCTGGGGAGCTTATAGGAGGACTTGATATAATTAAGGTTAGAAATTTGTGCCTTGTAAAGAAATTCCATTTAGAGCAGTCTTTTAAAAATGTTGCAATAAATCTAAAACACTGACTTCTCTTGAATTTATGCAATTATTAATATAAACCTGGGAAAACAGCAGTTCTTATCTGTTTAATCAGTATTCTATAGTATGATATGATGGAAGAAATTTATGTTAAAGGTTTCTTAAATTGATGTATGTCCTCATTTCAGGAGCTAGAAGCATCTCAAGAACTAGATACTATTTGCCCTAAAGCTCCCAAATTAGAAGAAAGGTAAGTGTTTTAAAAGTTTCAAACAGACTACCATTTAATATTTTTATTTCACTAATTTATTGCAGTACTGGGGATTAAACCTGGAACCTTCACACTGACCTATTTCTGCAGCCCTTTTTTACTTTGATGCTGGTCTTACCATGCAGTTTAGTTGGCCTTGAACTCACTATGTAGCCCAAGCCCACTTTGAATGCACTGAGATCCTCCTGCCTCAACCTTCTGAGCACTGAAGTCATATACATGTGCCACCATGACTGGCTCCGAGCCAGTCATGTTTATTTATGTTGAGACAGGGTCTCGTTTTTGTAGTTCAGGCTGGCCCTGAGCTCAGACTTGAACTCACAGCAGTCCTGCCTCTGCCTCTGAGGTGCTGGGATTACAGGCATGAGCCACCATGCCTGGCGTGGTGGTTCTGTGGTATGAGGTATGTGGTTCTGATTCCTGCTGGGCATGAGTCTCCATGCTGGTTGTTGTTGTATGTGGTTCCTGAGGATGGAACCTGGGCCCTTGCACTTGCAAGGCAGGCCCCAGAGGATGGAACCTGGGCCCTTGCACTTGCAAGGCAGGCCCCAGAACCACTGAGCTAAATCCCCAGCCCTTAAATTTATGTTTTGAGACAGGGTCTTGCTAAGTTATTAAGTTGCCAGGGGGTGGGGGGGACTTGAACATTTGATCTTCCTGTTTTAGTTTCTCACAGTGCTGGGATTATAGATGTGTACCACCATTCCAGACTCATTTAGTATTTTAAAAATATTTTTGACTCCTCAGATGCTGCATTGTTCTTCCTGTATGGAAATCAGGGAATTGATGTTTGCCTTCCGGGGCTCATAATTTTGTTGTTTGTAAATCACACAAACTTGGGAATCTCTAATTTGGGCTGGAGAAGTTTAGCATGAATTTAGTAATTGCGTTGAGGATATTTTTGCTTTTGTGAAAATACTGTTTTAGTATATTAAAACCAAGTTCTGCTTTTCCCTCTGCAAAATCCTGTTGTATTTTTGCTCATTGGCACAAGCACAGCACTCCTGTGTTTTCTTGTGTATAGCCTCCTTCCTACATTAGAACCTTGAGTATGAAAGGCTGGCACTATATTTGTGTTATACTTTCCATCTGCCCTGAGTACTTGTGCTTGTCTTTCTAAGCAAGCATAACTTAGAATTCAAACAGATTCTAGAGCTGCAAAATCTCTCTTTCTTTTATGGAGTGATCTCAGCTTTAGTTATAGAAATTTTGGACTTTGGGTTGTGTGTAGGAAGACTTTAGGGACTTCCGTTGTAATACCCACAGATTTATAGGCTTAAAAAGGAAATTTATTTTAAAATATATCAGAACATCGATCATTCAGAGTTAAGGCTTAAATTCATAAAATAAACCTCTTTAATTTTCTGGTTATTTAACATTTTGAGGATTTCTGAATATGTTTAATAATGAATACCTCATTATCCTTTTAATAAAGTATTCCTAGTGTGTCAAACTGACCTTTACTGACACATTTTCTCACATGATTTGTGCCCATCTTGCCTTTTGAATGAGAAAATGATGTTTCTTTTGTTGACTCTGTGTGCCCTCACTTGTCCTTTTCTGTTGCCTGGTTGTGCCCTTGGTTCACAGAGGCTGTGCCGCCTCCAGAACCAGCTATGCATTTTGAAGCATGGAACTGGCTAGAATTACATAGCAAGGAGAGCACAGTATATTTTGAGTACTCATGTGAAGGGCCTTCTGTGGTGGTGTGTGGATGTGTGATACATATTTTGGCAGGACTGTGGCCTGTGGTTTTCTGCATCTGGGTGGTTGGGTCACTGGGTAAGTGGTCAGGGCCAGCATCATGTTTCTGTGCCTCCTACCATTTTCCTGAGAACAGGCTAATCATCCTTTATTGGGATTATAAGTGATATATCCTTGAATATATGATCTCTGTATTTCACTTGTGGCTACTCTGTGAGGAAGGAGATGGAGACATGAATTATCCCTGGCATTGGTGGAATGAAAACATGGTGGTGTGTCCTGTTGTATCCACACTGATGTTTCCTGAGATTTGTGACTAAAGATTAACTATAGATGATTAAAATTTCTGACAGGAGTTAGATTGTAGTGCTTGAAAATGGTGTGAGATACTGAGTATAAGGTTGTAATGAGAGCATTTGATTTTAGCAGCTAGTGTTAGTTGATGTTCTAAGATTTAATGTTTTAACCCTCCAGGTCTGTCCTTGTGAGCATTAAGAGTGTCCTTGTGAGCATTAGGAGTGCATAGCATCATGACTGGAAACCCAGCTTATGGATCTAGTTCTAAAAATTCTGGATGGGCTCGATATATAGGTCCCCTATTGAACAATTCCTTACTGAATTGGTTATTATTATTTTTTTTAGTGCTGTGAGTTGATGGGCTTAAATTGCAACTTGAAGGAACATTCGTTGCCTTAAAAGCTATATTGTGTTTTACAGTGGCTTAGGGAGAGAATGAAATAAAGGAAAATGTCAATGCATTTGCTTGTTTAATACCACTCAAAGCTGTGAACTATCATCCTGCTATCCCTCAAATATGCATGTTACTCACGAAGCGGAGCAAAAGTGGTTTTAATAATTGAGCTGAGCCATTTTATATCAATTTTCTCTCTTCAGGCTCAAAGTGCTGACAAATAAAGCTTCTGTGATGCTCTTTATGAAAGGAAACAAACAGGTAAAGAACTCAAAAATGGTTTTATTTGTAATTTCTTTTGATGTTAACATCTGCAACAAGGGGACAGTTAAATCTTTTTTTCCTAGCTTTAGCTAATGAAGCTGTAGTGGTATCAGGAAGTTATCCAGGCCTTAATTGGTGCTTATGGAGATCAAACAAAGTAATCTGCATTTTGCTTGACTTCATCATCAACATCTCAGCAGGGTGCATTTCTTTCTGCTGCCAAACTTTGTCAGCTAACATGGTCAACACTATTAACACTTTGCTGGTTCTACAGTATTAGTTGCTATTCCATTACCCTTTGTTTTAGTGTGTGGATTCCTGCAGTGTCCTTCCTAAGTGTGAGGAAAACTGGTAGTACATAGGCTCTTGCCTCTGAATCATTGGGTACTCTGGGCATGACATATGTGCTCCCTGTATTTGGTGAGTGAGCGAAACTTATCAATTCACAGTTCTCATCTGTGATGGGATGATTCTTACACATCGAAAAGTATGTACTTTTCGGTGAAAGTACATACTGATTTTTGCATCAGTTTGTATATCAAATTTGATCATTCTTACTAATAGTTTGAACAGAACTATCTTCCAGAGGAGATTGAAATGGAAATTTCCCAAAACTAACTATAATCATTTATATTTTGCTTAATTCTTCCCCAGTATTGGCAGGATGCCTTGGGCAGGTGACTTAACCAAAAAGGGCTTCACTTTGCTCTTTTTAAATGGATTTAATAATACTTCAAAGGTCTGGTGCAAGAATCAGGTTTCTGTAATGTGTGTGGAAGTTAATATTACTAACAAATGAAACTCATTAATTAACATAACTAATTCATATTGTGAAAATAATCCTAAGAAAGATAATGCAAATTTCAGCAAGTTGAAATAAATCAAATTTCAGCAAATTAGGACCCAGATTCTTTTGACTGGTTCATTGTTACAGTATTTTAAAAAATCAGTAGAATAAAAGTTGAGTGTGATGGCACACAGCTATAATCACAGCATTCTAGGAAGCAAAGGTAGTTCTAGCCCAGTCTGGGCAATTTAGTGATTCAGTGAGAGTCTGTCTCAAACTGAAAAATAAATTGGGGATATAGCTCAGTGCAAAGGCCCTGGATTCAATCCCCAGTATCCAAAGGAAAAAAAAAAAAAGTTTATCACCACTGCAAATTAGATAATTATATAATAGTATAATTATAATCTAATTTGTATAATTTGTAGTAATAGAGCCATTCTTTTTGTTTATGGGGGGACGTACTGGGAATTGAACTAGGGCATTTGCACGGATCTACATCCTCAGCCTTTTTTGAGGGAGGGTCTTACTAAGTTGCTTAGGGTGGGCTCTGATTTGTGATTCTCCTGCCTCAGTCTTCCAAAGTGCTGGAATCACGGGATTGCACCACCACACCTGTCCTGTTTTTCTTCATGATTGTTTAAAGCTGATTTTTATTCTCAGCATTTTGGTTTTTTTCTGGAAGCCCAGAAAGGTTTCATATATTTTAGAAACCATATTTTTGGAACTTTTGAAATGTTTCTGTGATTTTAAAACATTTCCACAAGACTGAGAAATGGGGTTTATGTGGCATGAAAAAAATCCTCCCATAAGCTTGAAAAGTTTGGTTCTCCATAATATAAAGATAAAATATAAGAATAGGAGTTACAGTCCAGTTGCAAACATGAAAATTATTATCTTAGTTATTGCAAAGAGGTTAAATAAGAAAATCATTTTGTATACATTCGGAATTAAATTAAGTTTCTATAGAAGATCTAGATTTGATTTAGGGAATTTTTTGAACATAAATATTATAAGCTACTAGAATATATGTCATCTTAGATTATAAATCAGAGTAAGCCTGTGGGTTTATGTCTGGAGTGATGTCTAGGTGGGTCAATCCTGGAAGGGGAGGGAATGTGTAGGAGCAGGAGCATAATATAGTGTAACTTCATTGGACAAGCGCTCTCTGGGTTGGCAGCATTTGGTATGGGTGACATTGGACAAGTGCTGTGTTGGTTGAGAAAGCATTAGCTGCATACATGACAGTTGGGACATATAAAATATATATTTTTTTTAATTTAGGAAGCAAAATGTGGATTTAGCAAACAAATTCTGGAAATATTGAATTGTACCGGGTATGTAAATCTTGTTTTCAAGTAGTGTATTTTAAAAAATTCCAACTTCCTAGTTCTCTACGATATTTTTAAATTTTCACATCTGGGTTGATTCATGTTTTTAAAATGTTTATTTTGGCTGTAATTTCTTTTTTTTTCCTGTAATTCTTTCTGCATGCTTTGCTTTAGAAGGTTGGAACAAAATAGAGTTTTCTAGTCAGTGTTCTCATCATGCAAAGGGATATTGTATAGAGAATATATTCCAGGTTGTTTAAATTTTTTTTTTTAAAAAAGAGCTTTTTAAAAGAACGTCTGAAACTGATGGGCACATATTAAAGTCCATTATCTAGATCTGAGGGAGAAAGTGAATGAGTTTAAATTGCATCATATTTTTATTCTCTGCCACTTTCAATCTGCTTAGTGATGAAGGTGCCAAGTAAAACATTGCTGTTGATTTTTGTAGTTAAAAACAAAGCCACTTACTTGGAGTAGCACATATTTTGTTGTGTTTGTTTAATATTTTTCACTTATTTCTCTCTATATTATGATTGCTTTTTAAAAATTATATTTATATTCTAATTATTGTCTAGATTAGATAATCCAAACCTGTGAAGTCATAAAGTGATCTTCAGAGTATTTTATCACTTGGGCAGGATTGAAAGTGATCAGTTGAGCAATATATACTGACTACAGCTTTACAATTTAAAAAACCAGTTAACTTTTTCAAATTATTGTGAGAATGTTATAGAAGCGAGTATATTAATTATAATTATGACCTCAAGCTTTCTCCGTTCTTACTCCTGTTGTGGGCAGCTGGAGGAGAGATTCATGTACTTTGCTCATTTTTATAGATTCTTTTCTTTGTTCTTTAAGAAAACTGTGCCAGCCCCTCATTTAACTCAGTCTTATGTAGATAAAATCCAGAAGAAATTATGTCTTGGGAGGATTTATTGTGTGTTCTGCTAGCCAGATAGATTAAGAAGCAGAATCATTTCTATTGGTCTTTGGTAAATTTTATTAGCTGTAGTATATTTCTCTTGACTATTTTAAAAACACCAAATAAGTTTTACAATTTTTATTTAAAACTATATTTTCAATACTGTTAAATGATTTTTTTTCTTTTTGTAGTGTTGAATTTGAAACATTTGATATATTGGAAGATGAAGAAGTAAGTTTTGGTTTTGTTGTGTCCTTTATCTTTAATTGTAGAGTTTGGTAGGAAGCTTTCAGCATTCCTCTTGTTTCTTAGGTTCGGCAAGGATTGAAAGTGTACTCCAATTGGCCAACATACCCTCAGCTGTATGTTAAAGGGGAGCTCGTTGGAGGATTGGATATTGTTAAGGTAATCATCTGCTGTCCTCAACAACTGAAAAGCTTGATGTTTAGAAATTATGTTGAATGAAACCTTGAGTTTATCTAGCTCTTTTTTCCAGCCTAAGGTCAGCCCTTTGTGCAGCAGTATTTCAATTTCTGTGTGTGTGGTATCGCATCCTCCCCATAGTCCCAGCTGCATCACACTGTTAGCCCTTCTACCTGACCCAGTCTGTAGTCTCCTTCCCTGTCCCTCTGGGCCCTGTTCAGAACGTCCTCACTTGTAGTCAGCTGTCAGCCAGGGTCCAGCCTCTGTAGCTTGGCATTCAGGTAACCTGAATCTGTAGACAAGTTTGCAGCATTTTAGTTTTATTCCCACTATACTAAATCCTACAGAATTTTCTTCCAAATATACCTGCCTGTTAGCTTTCTTTACACTTTTCTCTTAGCTTTGGATTTTTTTTTTACAGTCTAGTTAAATCTGTTTTCTCCATAAGACCCAATTTGCCTGTAAATGTATAGATTCTTCCATTCAGAAATGTCTGGCCCAGCTCCTACAGTTTTTGTTTTCACATTATGGTAGTTGCTTTTTCCACCCTTACCTGCACAGTGGAAGGTGAAGAGTCCCAGAGGCCATGGACAGGAGGCTGGAAGCCTGGAAGCTGGTCCAGTGTTGCCCCCTGTACCATGTAGCTGCAGGTCTCTGACCTCAGGTGCTAGGACCTGTTAACTATTAGTCTGGAAGGATGCTTACAGGAGGTACTGTTCCTTATATATCCCGAATTCCTCCTGGTACGCTCTCTCCATAGGTTAGTAGCTCAGTCAGTGGTGGCTGAGTGAAAGATTTTAATTTTCTTATTTGGTTTGCTCTAAAGAAATCCTCAAGTGTGTTTTAAATGGACATGACGTTTCTTATAGTTAACGCCTAGAGCTTAAGGCCACCCCACGTACTTACTAGTACCTGTGTGCTTTATAGCTCTTTTGGCTAGTTAGCCCAGGGCAGTAAAGAAAAGTTGTAGCTTTGATAACCCCCCAAACTCTACCCCAGTGCAGTAAACCCTGTGCGGTGTGTTATGGAGCATGGCAGTGGGAAGTGCAGTGGAGAAGCCCTGCAGGAATGCCACTTTGCTAGGAGGTAAACTGTAACAGCTGCGGAGGCTCCTGTGCTGGAGGTTGCTTTCAGGCCTCCCACTTTCCTGCTCAGATAGAGACTATCCTCTGAGGTCAGGTTTTTAATAGTTTTAATGGAAAACAAGTACAGTGGTAAGTAGTGCTACTTCTAGTTAAGTTGTAAAATAAAGTTTATAACACATACTTTTGTGACATGAAAGAATGCCTGTCACACTAAAATGACAACCAGTACTTTGTACCAGTGTGTTTTATAAAGGTAACGGTTGAGCTCCTTCCATGCCTCCAGAGGCTGTCCATCTGTATGCGCTTAGTTTCCTGCCCAGTGCCAAGTTTGATGTCAAAGCCAGTGAGGCACTTTTCTTGTAAATAAGCCTCATTACTGAAGAGTGAAAAAAAAAAGTTAAAACCCTGCATCATATCTTTTGAATAGCCAAGGAGTAACAGAAGTAGACCTACATTTCCTACATTTGTTATTTATATGTATGTATATAGCTAGCTAGCTATATGCAGATATTTTTGTAAGACACAAATTGTCTTCGAGCTCCAAATGCTTTTTCTTTTTCTTTTTTTTTTTGGTACTAGGGATTGAACTTGGGACCTTGTACTTGCAAGGCAGGTTGTGGAACCACTGAGCTAAATCCCCAGGCTTAAGCCCCAAATACTTTTGAGCCTGTTCTTGTCTGAATGTTTTATAGCTTGTACCTTAGCTATTTGTAACTCTTGGGAAGATACAATCAATAAATCTCATTTAATTTGAAACCTAAGCTGCGTGGGTAACATCTTTTTAGATATATAACAGGATGTTATATAGTTTTTTATGTTCACTTACTAGGAACATACTCATTTGAAAACTTGTGATGTTAACATTTTTCCTCGAGATGATAATATGGAACTAGCTATTTTGTTGCTAGTTTGGTCTGTTTCTTGCAGAGTGCAGTTCTTTATTTTGAGTTCAGTTAAAACATGTTCACATTGGACTAATTTGGGCTGGCTTCTTTTAGAGCGGTGAGTACTTTCTTCGTTGACCAAGTGACTACACTAATGAATTACTCCCAATAGCTGAGTGACTTAGTCATTACAGTATCCTGAGAAAGATGGCTATGTTGCTATTGTGTACTCAGTGAGCTGACCTTTCCCCTGGATTGAGTAGCTTATCACGTGCAGAGTGTTCGGACTTAGAAGAGTTTGTTGAGGGTAATTGGGAATGTTTAGCTTGGGTTGCTGTTCACAATGCTGGCTCACATGAATGATGCTAAGGAGAAGCACTTACAGTGTTCCAGGTGCACTGCTCTGGTGCTTTGTTAACTGGCTTCATGAATCCCTCAGTGGCCTAGGAGTCAGGGAAGCAGGCACGTGCATGGTAGAGCCCTGTGTGCCGCGTCGAAGCTGGGAAGATGTTGGTCTTGGTTTATCTGAAGCTGCCCAATTTCTCTACTGAGCTGTGTGGCCTATTTACCTTCAGAATTGTGCTAAAAAAACTCCTGCTAGGTTTCTTGTTATATTGGCATGTCTATTTGTTTAACAGGTAGAAGATCCCAAGGTAGCACTGAGGTTGTCTGAATTTTTATATGGCAGAATCAACCTCATTGATTTTAATCCAGAGAGAAGGTTGTATGAATTTTAGTGGTTTTATTGATTGTTATTGTTATGTTGCTTAGTGATAATCTGAACTGTTACGTCAAATTAAATATTTGTTTTGAACAAGAAAGTCTTACTTATCCTTATTGGTGGCTGAAAAGTGTAGAATCTTCTCTGTAGTTTGAATTAATCTATAGAAGCTCTTTTGAAGATTGTCTTTTTCTGAATTATTATGTCTTTTAATGATTTCTGGCCTTTACATTTTGCTGGTACTGTAGGTGTAGACAGAGTCCCAGGTTACTGAAAACAGTGCAGTCTGTGCTGCCTGTGAAGAAGAGCAGGAGTGAGACCAGGACATGCTGTGTTCTTGAGTAGACTTTACTACTGCATTACTTCTCTCTTCAACCTTGTGCATCATTTGATTTTTTTCCTTTCTTATTGTGTAACTTAAGTAGGGAGCTTCAGTCCTTTGCTCTACTTGCTGTCTTTGCTAACGGTAAACTGTTGGTGTAAGAATTGTCTTTTCATGTGTGTAGCCCACTATTAACTGAAACATCATTATGTGGCATATCACTTACTGTCTTTGAAAATTTTCATAATAAAATGATATATGCATAAATTAAAAAGAAAAAGAATTCTCCATCTTTTAAAAAAATTTTTTAAAAATAAAAACTTAGTATATATTTCAGGCTGGTCTTGAATTCTTTGTGTAGCTCAAGCTGGCCTCAAACTTATGGCTATCCTTCTGCCTCAGCCTCCTGAATGCTGGGATTATTGGCATGCACTACACCACTTTGTCCATTTTAAGTATTTCTTAACTCTTTAATCTGGTAGTGTATAATCAGCCCTCTGTATCTGTAGTTGTGTATGGTGGGTTCAACTAACAAAGAATATTTATGTTATCATTTATATTTTATTAAGTACTATAAATCATCTAGAGACGATTTAAAGTTTAAGAAAGAGTATGTGTAGGTTGTATGTAAACACTGTGCCATTCTATGCATGGGACCTACACATCTCAGATTTTAGAATCCTTTGGGATTATGGACCCTGGCTCCTTATGGATTCCCAGATCAACTGTATTGTTTTTATATTTAGCTTGAGAATGTTGGGAGCCTGAGGGTTTAATTCATTAGGAGTTTCTCTGGGTTCTGAAATATAGATGGAAACTGTGAATAGTTTATGTTTATATGTTTTCATTTTATATATGCATATACATTAATGTTTTTTTTTATTTTTAGGAACTGAAAGAAAATGGTGAATTGCTGCCTATACTGAGAGGAGAAAATTGAAAATGTTAAACCTGGTGTCCAGCTATGGCAAGACATTTAATTTCAGTGGAGCAGTTCATGATTTGGTCCTCAGAAATGGACTAGGAATAGAAAAATGCTTCTTACACAGTATGCTTTGTGTATTTCACAAGGTTGTGCTAAATAAATGTATGTTACATTGTTTTCCACCAGAATTAGAATGGAATCTTTGTAGTGATGATAGATGTTACTGTAATTAATCCTCTTAGAATCTTTTTTTCTTAACATGTGGGTGTCTTGTAGCAATTAGGAAAGATGCTCTTCAGAAAATGGAGTGCGGTGCCGGTGCAGTGCCTCCCGGCTCAGCATTCACAACAGCTTGTGTCCTAGCCCAATGGCTCCCCTCGCTGGCAGAAGGTCTCCTTACAGCTCTGGAACAATTCTACTGAAAATCCTTTTTTGCTGGTATTGCTAGCTCAGTGCCTGTGGAATTGTGGAAGCTGCACAGGAGGTCTGCCCTTCAGAGTCACTTCAACAGCACAGGAAGTGCATTACCACGGACTGTTGAGGAAAGTGATTCCTTGTTGAGCTGTTGTAGGGAGCACTTTGGTTCAGATATCCACAAGAGTGGGTGATTGTGACAGAGCAAGGATGTCTTGTCAGTTTGTTTTTAAGCATATAGCTTATCCCAATCATTGTAATGACCCTACTGATTTAGCCCTTCGAGTAGGTCAACTATATGCTGAAAATTCCAGCAGTGGTTTTGATCCTATATAACATGTTTGAAAAAAAGAGATGCCTCACTAAGCTTCATTGCAGAGGCTTCATTCCCTGGCTCTGTTTGGGCACCTTTGGCACACGTTATTTTTATTAAATTATCCCAGACTGGGCAGTGCTCTGAGCCTGAGCTGATGTGAGTAGTGAAGACTCTGTGGTCCTGCCTTGCGGTAGGAAATAAGGGACATATAATTTGGTAATTAAGGTAAGAGGGACAGAGGAAGAAATACTTCTGTAGCCCATTGACCAGAGCTCTGCTGTTGCTGCATCTTGGCTCTGGCTGTGTCCCTGCTGTGGACACCCTGCCCCAGTCACGAAGGGTAGACATGCCCTTTAACCTAGAAGTGAAGATGCCCATCATGGTGCATTTTCTGTCTGCTCTGTGTGTGTGGATAAGTCTCTTTTAAGACTTGTTTTATTAAATTGAAAATGATGTATTAGTAAAACTTTTAAAGTATAGGTGGAAGTAGAACTTTGAAATTTCATTAAGGCTTTGGTTTTAGGGGTATGTAAATGGAGGAAAGATATATAATTATCTTGCATACTTCTAACAAAAATATTTGCTCTGCATTTATATGTTGGGTATTGAACTCAAGGACACCTTGCACATGTTAGGCAAGTATTCTACCGCTAATTAACATCCCAGCCCCTAAGTTGATTTTTAACCTCACCTTATCCCAAGTGAGAATACTTCTGCTGTCACAGCTGTGTTAAGCTAATCTCTTCCTCCTTAATGTATGTCTGAGAACTTCCAGCATAAGAATGCACCTTTAATTGGAGAAATACCGCTGTGATCAGAGGCTGTTGCTCTGCTGCTGTCAGGTGGCATCTAGGAAAGCTTCCCTCCTTCTGGTCAGGTCTGTGTGGCACCAGGCACCGGTGATAGCTTCCTGCTGGGACATGGGTCAACGTGAAAGTTTGTGGGGTTGCCACCCGATCCTGCATGGATTATTCTTTATTCCTCTTAAATTGTTATTGGCCCCATTTAGTCTAGGTAAGTTGGGGTGACAGTGAGCAATAAGTTTCTTGCTAGACTTGAGGTGGTCAAGAAATCTTGTTCATTGAGATTGATGGGAATTCTAGCCTGATTTTGTTAACAGTATTTTACAGAATAAGATTGAATCCGATTAGATTCCGCCTTCAAATTTTCCAACAGAACAGCCTGTGAGTGACCTTATCGTTGAGCCTACTCTTCTATACTTGTTCTGTCAAAATTGAAAACCTTTCTCATCTTCAGTGTTAGAGACAGAGTTGTTCCCCGGCATTTGAGAGATCCAGTAACTTCACAAGGAAAGGTGACCTGCTTTATGTGATGCTTTGTGGAGCACTGGTCAGGGGAGGTAACTTCGGGTGGGTGGTAAAGGAGCGTTTAGCAAGTTCAGTAGTTTTCTGAAGTGCAGCTTTCTGGGAGCAGGGACCCTGGAGCTGACTTGTGAGTGACCGGCTGCTGCAGCATCCTCGGTGTGACAACTCCTCGTCAGCCCCAGGAGGAGGGGAGAAGGGAGCTGGTGAAGTGCTCGGAGCATGTGGCCCTGTAGTAGGCACTCAGTGGAGACATCTGCCATTGGCTTTAGATGCTGTGTGGAATTAAAGGTGCCTTGAAACCTCTGATAAGAAACTGATGGAGACCCTTCTATCCTCAGGAAATAGGCTCTGTTGGAGGGTTGGAGGATTGATCGCCCTTCTAGAAGTGACTGTTAGGTAGGATCCTGAGGGGCCTTATACAGCAAGGCTTTTAACTCTTTTTTTTTTTTTTTTTTTTAGGTTTTTGGAGACAGGGTCTCACTTTGTGGTTCAGGCTGGCCCTGAGCTCAGCCTCCAACTCACATCACAATCCTCCTGCCTCTGCCTCCCGAGTGCTGGGATTACAGGCGTGAGCCACCACGCCCGGCACTGTGGTATGTGGTACTGGTTGCTGCTGGGTGTGAGTCTCCACACCCA
>PVIR01001563.1:21165-95980 GCA_004026965.1 Petromus typicus | reverse complement strand
GCTTTTAACTCTTGGCTTGGGCCTGGACACAGCTTCTTTGTCAGGAGGAGTCCTGGAGAATTTGTACCTTCTTAGAGAAATAGTGCAGGAATGGGATTTTTTAAAACTTTGTTTTGTTATCACAAACAAGCCAGTGATTGAGGCTAGGTGGTGGTGATGATTCTCTGCAGATGAGGAATTGAGGAAAGTCAAAAACTTGCCCCAGGACACATTGCAGGGATGGAGGTAGTATTTCTGTCTGGCATTACTGTGTTCGGCTTCCAAATCTGATGTTCACTCCTTCACTGAGCCTTTCCTGTCAAAGGTGTGTGGAATTAAGTTCCATTTATATCCATGACAGGAAACTAGTTGAGTCCCTTTTCAACTTTTGTGAGTCTTTCTGACTTTACCTCTTTAAGACTGGTCAACTTTGGAAAGTGCAAGAGTTGGTTTGGAGCCTGTTTGTAGGTAAATGGTTCAAAGCTTGCTGTGATAGTGTAAATGTGCTTTGTTAAAATAGTAGGGCAGGTGGGTTGGTGAGCTGAGGCTTGCAGAGCTGCTGTTGAGCTCAGGTGTAAGCCCTCAAGTAGACACGGCTTCCATCGAAGTCCAGGCCTTGTCTGCCCATGAAGGAAGAAGGAGTCATTTGACATTTTCAATCTTTATGAAAGTATTGGTACTACTGAGTGTAATGAACCCAGTATTTTAAAATAAAGGACTTTTGTGTAAGTAGCAAGTCTCCTTTTAATTTCTTCTAGTCAAGAAAATAAGCACTGAGTGATCATTATGTGCCTCGTAGGTAACAGTTGCACAAGACCTATCCCAACACCCACCTTGATGTAAAGACCTGAGATTGCAGTATGGAACATGATTCCTGAGTTTTTAAATTGAAATAGTTTTCTTAATTGGAACTTGTTATAAAAATCAAAACATTTTCTCTGTATAAAATATTTGGTTCTTTGCAGATAAACTCATTTTGATGCATATTTCAGATGTGTAGCCCTAGGAATGAATGCAGTGATGGGGCTTATTGATGCTCATTTACTACCGGGTAATTTAAAGCTGTCGGTATAACTGGTACCTCAGTCTTGGCTTTACAGTCTCAGGCTTTTCCATACAACCTTGGTAGGTACCCAGTGTTCACACTTGGAAGATACTGTATTGGGTTGTAGGGTTGCCCAGTTCTGCTGGGCGTGGGCCGGGCTCACCTTGGCTGCAGCATCCTTTGAGTCTTGGAATGTTTTAAGTCTCAGTAAAGGGATTGGGATTTAAACCAACACTCCCGAGTTCAGCTCTGAGTCCTGTGCCTGAAGCACCGTGTTGGGGACACACACAGGGCAGCTGCATAATTGAGGTAAGTGGCACAAGTCTCTCGCTTCTGAAATGGCAGCATACTTTCTTTTGTGTTAGGAATACGGAGCCTTTTCAAAAGTCTCATGACTTGGCAAATTCTGACAATGCCCCATTCACACTCCCACATTTACCTAAATGTAAGCTTATCAGTGCATATAGTTAAGTGTGTTTAATGTCTTGAAATAGCCTATTTTATTTGAGGAAGTTAAGGATTCCTGCATGAACACCAGAGGGAGAGCCCGAGTTGTTTGTTGGGTCTACCTAGGAAGCTTCTGCCTACTTGCCTGTCTGCCATCCATCGTCTGTCTGCCCAACCTCCACCCCCGTACCCCCCTCCCCTCAGTTGGGGGTTTTGTGTCCAGGACGATGCTATTCATCAGGTACACGGCCTTGTGGCCTGGGTGCGGTGGCATTACCTGGGAAGAGGGAAGATAGGTAATTTTCATAGGGATTGATATACCTTTTATGTTATTGCTTAAAGGAAGAGCCATGATGCCAAAAAGCTGCAAGGCGCTTGGGTGCCCTCCGAGCCCTGTCACCTCCGTCCCTCTGCTTTCAGTAGCAAGTTCCAGGGCATCTTGCCTTGGTGATGCAGGCGGAAGGAAGTCCTGTCCTGGGCGCATGTTCTTTGGTTGCCTGCAGGTCCTCGTCACGTTGGGAGGATCTTTCCTGGCTCCAGCAGCCCCTGGAGGGCAGGGAGCGTGTTCCACAGCAGGGAGGGCCAGGCTCAGATGGTCCTTGGCAGAAGGGCTGGGTAGGGCTGTATCTCTGGGTTGTGCTAAACTCCTGGGTCATTTGTGCCATCGTCCAGTCTCCAGTTTGTCACCGCATACCTCGAGGTACAGAGTTGCACAGCCTCACAAACTTGAACATGCCAAGCGTGTCGCCGTTGAAGGAAGTCACTGAAGGCCTTGGTCTGTGGAGTGATGGGTGTGTGAGCCCTGCCCTTCCTGATGCCCACAGCTGAGACCCAGGGGCCTGGAGTCCCCTGTGTTACTTCCTCCTGAGAAGCTTCAGCACTGCCTGTCCACTGCGTGGGAAGAAGCCTCATGCGTTGCCTCTGCAGAACCTGCATGTAGGCCAGCTGTGTAAATTGTGGGCCTCTTGCTCCAAGCAGGAGCGGAGTGCCTTTGGATTACAAAGAAATAAAGCTTTCCCCTCACTGTCTTTTTACTGGTGGATTGATTTGCTATCTACTGCTCTAAGTGAATCACATGTTCTACTTTATAGTTCAGTGTAAACTGTGATGCATGTAACCAGTATGTGAAATACCAGAGACTCGGATCACCACTTGTGCCAGAGCGGCAGAGACATGGCACAGAGGGCAGCTGATGAAGTCACTGCTCTGTGTAGGCCCCTCGGACCTCCGCCTCGGAGGGACAGCTCAGGCGGCCTATCTTCGCTGTCTCTAGGCCCGTCTCTGTGTGAGCTGTTGACTAGCACCAGCCTGGAAGTGGTAGGTTCCTTGTGTTTCATAGGATGCTCTGGCCTGGTTGTGTGAGCAGGAAGCACGGTGGCTTTCATTGTCGATCCCTGGAACGCAGCACCTTGTACTTACTTTGAGCTTCCACATCCTGGAGTTGTGTGCTCTGCGATAGGGAGGACCCCTTGAGCCTGATCTGCTCATGTGTTGGACCATTAGACTTACAAACTAAATTTTTTTTTTTTTTGAGACAGGGTCTTGCTTTGTAGTTCAAACTGGCCCTGAGCTCACTATGTAGCCCAGGCTAGCCTCGAACTCATAGTAATCCTCCTGCCTCTGCCTCTCTAGTGCTGGGATTAAAGGCATGAACCACCATGCTTGGCATTGTGGTATGTGATTACTGGGGGTCGAACCCAGGACCTTGAGTTTGCAAGGCAGACACCAGAACCACTACAAATCCTCCCTCCTACAAAGTAAACTTTCAAAGGTAAAATTATCCCAAGTTTCAAGAGAAAGAGAATTGAGGACCCCGAGCTGGGAGCTGGAAGGGCCTTCAGGCCACAGGCGGAGGAAGAGGCCTGGCTTCTGAGGGGTAGTTGTAGCCATGCTGGGAGGGATCAAGCCTGCTCAGCTCCTCCCTGCAGTCCAGTTAAAGACCCTTTTGTTTTTGTGGAGGGGGATCGAACTCGGGACCTTGCCTTTGCAAAGCAAGGGGCCAGAACCACTGAGCTAAACCCCTGGGCCTAGTGGGCTTACTTGTTGACCTCTTAGTGCGTCTTTTCTGAGTGCCCAAAGTGGTCACTGGAGAAACATGACCGACTTAATTGCCCCTGTTCGGGATGCACCCTGCCCGATATTCTCTCACCTTAATGCTGAAGCAGAACACTTGCCAAGTGTCAGGTATGTGTGAAGTGCTTTGAGAACCGTTTGAGAACTCCAGTGTAGAGGGGAAACCGAGGCATGGAGATGAAGCTGCCTGCCCAAGGTCATGGTTCCTGGGGTTTGGTTGGGTGCCCTGGCTTCGGTGTTCGTCCTCTTCACCCATGCAGATTCACTCAGTCAGCCGCTGTGGCTTGAGAGGGGAAATATGACCCTCGAGGTGGCTAAGGACAATGGGCCCTGAGCAGAGTGGAGGAGAATTGGTCTAACGTAGGACTAAGGAGCAGGTGCAAGGGGTGTTCTGTCTCAGCTTCTGCCTGTGAGAAAACAGGCTACAAGAATTAGCTGAAGTGCACCGTCACCTGAGGGCATCGCCAGGCCGGTGCCCTGCTCCCGCTGGACCCGGTGCATTCAGGCCTGCGCGGGAGGCGGGATTCTCCCCGAAGGCAAGTCTGCACCAGGTGATCCTGACGCAGCAGTGGGGAGGGGCGGGAGCTCCCCACCCTGTCTGTAGGGCTCTGTGTGTGCACTAGGGGGCGCGCACGCGCCCTCGGAGCAGGAGTCCCAATGGATCCTTCTTCCGAATAAAGCTGGAACGAAACACCTGAGTGTTCAGTCCTCTGAAATGGACGAATATGCCAGCCAATGATCTAGGCGGCCACCGCGTGAATTTGGAGCGATCAGAGTCCTTGGGGTGCTATTTTGGGTCAGAGCAGATCGCCTGGTCGGTCTAGTTCCTTCTCTCCGCAAACACCCTCCTCAAGGGCCCTGGTGCGCGCAGGGGCAGATGCCGCAGCCGGTTCGCAGATTCCCGGCTCGCACTGCCCTGTGCTCAAGAGGGCATGCCCCTGGGGATCTGTGTCACTAACGTGCGTGGGACAGATTGCGGGCTCGGGGCGCCTCCTTCCTGCAAAGGGAGCCCCGAGGTACACCCGCTTTAGATAAGGGTCGTCCCAGGCGCGACTGGACTCGGTGCCAGCATCGCTGCCTGTCTTGAGCTCAGTCTGGCTTGGTCTTGTTCCTGTCCTGACTGCATAGATCCCCACTCCCTCCAGCCCAGCTTAAGGAGTCAGTTCCGGCCCCTGGCCCGGTGACAGCAGGCCATCCCCAGTTCATCCTCCAACTCTAGCTTTCCTGCCGCTGAGGCCAGGATAAACCTAGGAGTGACCTTGGAAAGACTAGACCACGCCCTACCTTCTTGGTCAATGCTGCGGGCGTCGCAGGTTGGCCCTCACCGCAGGCCTTCGCGGCTGGCGGTGGCTGCGTTTGTCCACATGAGGGCGCTGCACACCGCACTCCCACCTGCCGGCCACGCTACCTGCAGATGCAGCCTCCAGGCAGCAGGTGGCGCGCGAGGATCAGACCGAGAAGGAGCTGTCAGAGAAGCTCCCTGAGCTCACCTCGGAGAACGTGTCCTACCTTTCCGGGGCTGTAGCTTTTTGGGAGAAGGACCACAGAGATGACGCGCTGTTTCATCACATCGTGTGAAGGGGACCCCTGGACAGGACTTGTCACTGCCGATGCTGACCTTGATCCTCTGAGAGAGTTGTCAGTTTTCCCTGTGATGTCACACTGGTTGTTTCCCATACTGCCCCTTTTGAAAGTTAGTTTGTAGACCACACTTAAAGGGCATCTCAGAGGAGGATATTTATGTAAATCGCTTACGGTTCTGCTATTCGGGGGTCTTTGGATATTTGTCTGTTGTCATGTATTGTCCATCCATTCATATCAGAACGTGTTCACGGCTGTAGACTTGTGTATCTCTGGGGGGGGGGATGTAATTATAAACAGGCCACACATGCTTGGGAACCAGAATGCGATGACCACTCACAGATCATGGCCCCTGTGGTGGGGACGGCCGTTGTGGCTGCATCTCCCCTGTCCTGCCTCTCTCTGTGCTAGCTGCTGCCGTCATGCCATGGTCCTGAGACCCAGGTGTTGCTCCTGTCAGCAACCAGCCTCATCCAGTGCCCCTGCTCAGCTGACATGGAGCCCCCGACTGGGACCTTCTGAGACCAGGGCCCTGCTCTCCAGCTGGCACGGTGACCCTCGCCGGGCACATGCTCCCTCCCTTTTGGCCCAATGTAAGAACGTTGATTGGAAAGTGTTACTTTGTACAGCGCTGAGCTGGAAGGCTCTCCTGGTGCTCCCCATCTTCTGCAGGGGTCTCTGATAGATCTGATGTCCCCTAAAGGCATTCCTGCCTTGGATTTGGTCCAGGCCCACAGTGCCAGTGAGGGGTGTCTGTGGGGGCTGGCTCCCTTCTCCTGAGCACCCCCCCCAACCTCCTGGATGGCTTCCAGTACGGGGTGATGGATGTGAGCTCATTATCTTGTCTGTCTTGGGGAAGGAATTAGCTTGGCAGTTAACAAAGGATTTTAATTAAAGAAGGAAGAATCATTTTGGCAAACTAGCTTTGTTCCCAAACTTAAATGGACTGTCAAAGTTATAAGTTTGGTTAATTTCTATACAAGCCTCGCTGTTTGGGGGGGATCCAGCTGCAGGCTAGGGGAGATTAAGCCCCAGCCTGGGCACCCCAGGAGAAGCTGGCTTCCTTCTCTCCCAGCAGCTGTCCCCCTCCCTGTTGTCCGGGCAGCCCTCCGCCCTTCACTGGAACACCAGCCGAGTTGGAGGTTGCCCGACCTCTACTCCACGTCCTCCTCACCTGGGCCTGGTCGGCTGTGCAGTGGCCTTCTCTGTGAGTTTATTTGAGCTGTCCTGTGCTTCCCCATATGCTAGCCTCCAGGTCTTCAAAAACTTTTTGAGATGCTTGTATGTTCACATGGAATTGTAAGAAAGGGTACACAGAGAAGATAGGGGGCAAAGGGTATAGAGTGGGTAGGGGAATGGGTAAAATGAGAATTAAGTCATGTCATACACTGATATAGATTCTTAATGTTGAGTGCGATCATGATGTGTATATATAATGTATTAATAAAAATTTAAAATAAAAAAAAGAAAGGGTACACAGAAATTCCTTTACCCTTCAGTGGGTTCTTCTCAAGGCAACATCTTGCAAAACTATAGCCTGGGGCTGAGAAAGCTTAGTGGAATAGCAAGGATCTAGCATGCTGGAGGCCTTGGGTTTGATCCCCAGAAATGAAAAAATAAAAAAGAAAAGAAAAGAAACTAATGCAGTAGTATAGTGAGGATATTAACACGGATGGAGGGACCTAACTCACATGTGCCATTTTTGTGTGCACTCTCATGTGTGTGTTTATTTCTGCACGACTTTCCCTTGTGTGCGGACCCCCACGCTCATTCCCACAGTCCAGTCACAGGGCCGCTGGTCCCCTTCTCCTGCCCTTGGCGCTCAGGAAGAATTTTGCTGGAAGAATGTATGGTTCCTGTTCAAAATGTGGATAGGTGATTTCAAATATAACACAAAATAGAAACTGTAAGGAACCTGCCAAGTTTGTGGCTACCAGAGAGTTGTGTGTCGTTCTCCAGTGGCCCTCGGATATCCTGAGAATGGTGCTCCGTTTTGTCCCAAGCTTGCGGCGATGGCAGAGGTGCTTGCGATGGCGAAGGCACGTTTCGTCCGGGGTTTCACAGCACATCAGATTTATTGTAGCCACAGCCCTCCTAAAGAGGTGCTTAGGAAGATGATACTCCAATAAAAAGCTCGCTGGTTCTCAGTGAAAAGTCAGAGTTGCAGAACATCGAGAAGGCAATTTGGCTTCATTACCTGTAAGTGCAACGTGCATTAGAGACATAGAGGGAAATCAGAGGCGCGGTGAGTTAATGGAAATGCCCTTTTACTACAGGGACACATTCCACAATGCTGTTCCATAAACATAAATATAGAAACCTTATTACTCCTAAAAACACCTTTTCACATTTAATCTTGAATCCCCTGGAGCCCGGCGCTGCCCTGAGCCGGCTGCGAGCTGCCTGCAGGCTGCGCACCAGCTGAGTGACCCGGATGAACTTCGCTGTGTGACGTGATGCCATAGGGGCTGAGTGACCCGAATGAACTTCGCTGTGTGACGTGATGCCATAGGGGCTGAGTGACCCGGATGAACTTCGCTGTGTGACGTGATGCCATAGGGGCGGAGTGACCCGGATGAACTTCGCTGTGTGACGTGATGCCATAGGGGCTGAGTGACCCGGATGAACCTTCACTGCGTGACGTGATGCCGGGCTATGGCGGCTGGCCGCCTCAGGCCCCTTGTCAGCAGGCTCGCGCCAAAAGCTCCTGCGGGCATTTCTTGAGGTATATTTTTTTGTCAGGGTGCTGGTTTTCTCCTGGACTTCACTCAGAAGTGATACTGGGGCTTCGTAAGCCGCATGGATGCCAGAAAGGACGCGTACAGGTCAGTGGAAGTGGGAACCCGGGGACTCTTCTCTAAGGATATTTTAGTTGCCTGTATCTAGAGGAATATTAGATTGTTAAGTATTTGTGGCTATTCTGAGTTGCTGGTGTGTGATTTATACTGTCCTCGCATTTCTCTTCACGCACACATGCGCGTGCTCGTGCCCCCGTGGGCGCACCCCCGTCCCATGTTCATTATTTGCCCCATTGTCCCGCCTTTACGGGGAGCCAAGCCCTGCCTCCCGGCGCAGAGGCCCCAGGAAGGCAGATTGGGCTAGCGGAAGAAGAGGAGAGGAATGAAGACGCCTCCTCAAACCAGGTTCCTTCATGCCAGGGGTGGGGGAGCTCCGAGGAAGAAAGGAGGCCTGATTGGCTGGACCCTGGGCGTGAACGCTAGTGAGTGGACAGCAGGAGTGTACCAGTGGGACCGTGATGCTCAAGGACTGCTGTTCCCAATACTTGGGCGTGAAGTGAGAAGGAAGGTCCGGAGGTGAAGGAGGCAGTCACCATCTTGTCCAAGTCCCTGTGAGGGAAAAGATAGATAGTAATGTTTGGCCCCAAGGCTGTGATCTGGCTGTGTCTACTGGGTGTGTCCATGTCGAGAGAAAGGTGACTCCAGAGGGAGGGAAGTGCTGGGCTGAGAAGGAGCCAGGGAGGCAAAGAGCTGAGGTGGGCACAGGGCCTGGGCCTGGGCAGAGGCCAGACAGAGTTGTCTGGCTATTACCGCTGCTGCCCACTGCCAGTGCTATGGACAGTGTGGTGACACCAGGGCCAGCGCCTGATGGCAGTGCCACACCCCACCATCGTTCAGAATTAACTCTTTTAGTCAATGCTAGAGTCTTATCATTTCAATCCTAAACTCCATTTGCTTTGGAGACTGCTATCCAGGCGGGCCTCGGAGAACAGGTGGCTCTTGAGAGAAGAGGAAGAGGATCCGCATCCGGGGGAGCGGGGGAGCTGAGGCCTGGCTCCTGCTGCACTGACGCCCAGCTTGGCTTTGGAGCTTCCTTTCTGCCTTTCATGAAAATGAGACAGGTGCCCTCCTCAGAATGTGGCCATGCCCCTCCTCCTGACCCCTGAGGAGAGCCATGTCCCACAGGGTTGGAGGGCCTGCCATCCTGTTCTGTCAGGAGCTAGGTGCTCAGGACGGGAACCCACAAGGGGAAGAGTAGGAACTTGTCAGTAGGGGGCTATTTGGATATAGGTATTAGTACTCCAGCAAGACCCCCTTGGTTGCAAATGTAGCACTCCAAAGACCCCTGGCAGCTCCTGAAAGCCCAGAAAACAGTGGCCTGGCCTGAGGGAGACAGAAGTTCTAGAATTATCATGGCAGAGACTGTAGGAAGGCCTGAGGGCCCAGAGGATGGCCATGTTGGGAGTGTGTTCTGGTGTGAGGCATATTCTATGGAAAGGCTGCTGGTGAATGACTAAAGTCTCAGTCTCAGAATGAGCTTGGTGTGTGGGGCATGTGGGTGAGGTTTTGCCAAGGCAGAAGCACAGAGGATGGCACATTTCACCAGGACCGGCAGCAGACTCCAATCTGTGGAGCACTGTGGAGACGTTTGCAGAGGAGCCCAGGGCCGAGGGGGTGGCCAGCTGGACAAGGATCACTCTTCATGAGGTGGGGGCTGCCTGTGACACTGGCATTGCCCTTGGTCGACTGTCCTGTCAGAATCCACTGAGGGATCTAGACTCTAGGGAGGGAGCCCATCTGCATAGGACTGTACCTTGGGCGCCCAGGAGAAGCAGACCTGGCCCAGCAGTAACCTTGGAGCCTCCTCAGCTGAGCAGACACTCAAGGTCCTTCCTGAGGTGGCATCCAGCTACAGGAGCCTGAATGCCGGAAGGGGGAAGACCCTATGGCTGTGTGGTGGTTTGGACATGCAGGGTCCCCTAAAAGACCCCTGTATTCTGAGGTGGGCTCTTGGAAGGTGATTGGATCACCTTCTGGTCCTCTTGCGGATGTGCTATTACAGGTAGGGTCTGGTCAGATGGAAGAGTGGATCACTGAGGTGTGACCCTGAAAGCTGTGTCTTCCTTCCTGGCTCTTCCCCTTGCTTCCTACTTCCTGGCAACCGGGATGGGCGCACCTTCTTTCTATGGCAGGCCCTTTCGCAACGCCATTTCTGCCTCAGAGTTTCCTGACTATGGACTAAAGGAGGCAAAATAAATCTCTCTTTTCAGTCATGGGTGTTGATATTGTGTCTCAGCTATGAAATAGTGACTACGATAAACTAGAGGACCAAGTTTGTTTCTTCTTCACTGAGAACACCAAGATAGGGAGAAGGGAGCAGTGGTGCCAGTGCAGCCCAGCAGGAGAACAAACTTGAATCTGTGGGCACTAGGGTATCAGTGCCTCAGGGTCTGAGGAACATGTGGGAGGGGACTTGGTGTGTACTGTACTTCTGAGACCCAGCGGAAGGGTACCCAGTTGTGCTTAGCTTGCTGAGGACTAAGTGCCTGGGGTGAGGACGTAAGCCTCAAACCAGGAGAGGATTAAGCCAGGATGAACAGTCATATACTGGAGAGGAAGGAGCTACGAGCAGGTCTGTGGAGGTGAGAGAAGATCAAGAGAGGATCTGGGAAGGGGAAGGGGATCTGAGGAGGTGAGAGTTGATCACGGGAGTGAGGGAGGGTCTGAGGAAACGGAAATGGATCTGTGCAGATGAGTGTGATCTGCGGAGGAGTGTGGACCCGAGGAGGTGAGTGTGAATGCTAGGAGATGAGTGTGAATCTGAGAGGGAGGATAGCAGACAGTTGTGGACTTGGGAGGTTCTATTTGGCCATATCTTGCTTATAAATATATTTTTACCATTCACTGAAATTGAGTAAAACACACTACCATATAAACCACCCTCTTCACTGTTTTTAAGCATCTAGTTCAGTCACCGTCAGGGCGTCCGTACTGTTATCAGGGTCCCAAGTTCCTCTAAGTGCCCTCTACAAACCCAGTGTTATATTAGTGGATATTTTTGATACACAGTGGATATGTTCCTCATGGGGAGTTGGTACATATACATATCATATCTTAGTCTTTTCTGTTTCTCCTTCCCCTCCCCCTTCTCTCCCCTCCCTCCATCTTCACACCCCCTTCCCATCTGCACAAATGATTGTGGACACCTTACAGTAGGCAAAAAGAAGTTCAGCCTCCTGTCTCCAGACTGCCCTCAAATAACCTCTTCCCAATTGAGTACTGACAGTTATACTTCATCCCCAACTCTTAATCAGTTTTTAATATATGAAAAGATCTGTTAACCTCCCATGAGGAAATTCACATCTCAGTAGCCTTTTAAGATAGGTTCTTGAAAGTCAAAACAATTCCCACAGGTTATTTTTAATGATCTTGTTACACGATTTGCACAAAAAATATTCAGCAGATGAGTGTACTTGTGTTCTTTTTAGCCTTGAGTTTGCAGGCCTGCCCGTGGTGCCCCATACTCCATTGTGTCTCTGCCAGCCTTGGCTGCCCCAGGTGAGAGGTGAAGATGGGCTTCAGGCTGTGTCCCCAGACAAGCCAGCAGGGTGGCGACTCTAGCAGCTGAACTGCTGGGCCCCTTCACACCTACAAGCTTGTGTCCCTGGGCACAGCCCCTTAAGCACACTTCTGCCTTAGTTTCTTTAAGGGACTTTCAGTGGACCTGGCCCCTCTTCCTGCCCTACAGTGGAGAGGTCCTCTGTTCTCAGGGCTGAGATATCTTCACTGTTATGAGGAGTCTTCAGATGGTGATGTCCACTGGGGTCAGCCTGGGCTTGGTTGGGTCACGGGCAACTCTGGGTTGGCACAGAGGTTCATGGGGCCTCTCTGTGCCTCCAGATAGTGGAGCACCCCATTTACTGACATAGGGAACTTTTAAGTCTGGCAAGGATGAGAAAACTGGGATTCCTAGGATTGCAGAGGGGGCGGTTCTGGGAGCTGATGGCTCCTAGGAGGAGGCAGTGTTTATTTCCGGTTCCGTCTTCACTCTCTTCCTGCCTCTTCTCCATTTTTCTACTTGAGAGCTCTCCTGTAGACCCTGCCTTTGAGTGCGATCTCCAGCCTGTGGCTTGCAAGACCTGGCGTTGTCCTCCAGGTAATGGTCTTTCAGCCCTGCCTGGAGGGTCTGAAACCAGTTTTCATTTACACGCGCTAGTCCCAGAGCTTCAGGAATGGGGTGCCTGGCAGATGCCTACTTCTCAAACTCCTCAGTCCTTCAGGGTCTTTTGTGGTTTTCCAGTAAAATGAAAATTATATAACATAGGGTGTGCCATTTTTAAATGAACAAGTTAGTGTGATTTATGTACTTCACAGTACCGACCACCACTCTACCTAGGTCCAACTCATTTTCATCAAGCCCAAGAGAATGTTGTACCCACTGGGCACACCCTCCCTCCACAGCTCCAGGAGGCCGTACTGGCCCTTCTATCTCTGTGAGTTTGTCTGTTCTGGACATTCTGTTCTGACCTATCCCATAATATGTAACCTTTGGCTTTTCTCATGGGCCATCATGTTGGCAAGTTTCCTCCACGTGGAAACTCTTATCAGCCTGGTTCCTCTCTAGCCCTGAACTCTTCCCCCATGGCAGGATGCTTCTTAGTGGCTTCTCTGTTCTTTGCCCTGAACCCCTGAGAGCAGAGAGCATGTGGTGGCTCCCCTGTGGCAGCTCTTTACTGAGGAGGCAAGTGTGTGTAAATTAGTAGGGCATCTACTGCCCTCTCCTTTCTGTGGCTGTCCCATCTATGGTGCCTTTTCCTTCATATGATCTTAACTTTTTTTTTGAAAAAAAATTGTGTCCTGAAATGTTTGAGCAAAATATTTTCTAATTCCTCAGCTGCTAGGCGGACAGCACATCCTGGCCAGCCTCCTCTGTGTAAGAGGAGGGTCTTTTATGCCTCGACCTGCCCCTTCACTTCCTTTCTGTTGCTTTATCTAAAAATCTCAAGTCAGACATTTTTACTGTTTTGCAAGACACTGTTTATCCTCGACAACATAGTAACTTCTTTTTTTTTGAAGTGGAGAAACTTGTTTTTTCTTTTTAAATTTTAGACCTTTTTTTTTTTTCTAGAATCTTTTTTCTTTTCCTTGAAGTAAATCTTTCAGAAGTGTATTTAATGAGAATCTGTGGGTTCATTTGCCTCCACAGATCTTGTTTCTCCTTCATTCTGGAAATGTGATTTGGCTTGATATAAAAACATAGGTTGCTGGTCATTCCGTTTAGCCACTTGCGGCTGAATTCATCCTTTTGTGCCTCTAGTCTTTCCTGGAGAGAGCAAGCAGTCATCACACTGTCCTTCCCTTGTGGCATCTTTCACTTTTCTCAAGATGTTTGTTCGTTCTTTCTTTTGCCTCTGGTATTTAACAGTTTCAGTATGAATTGTTTTAACTTTTTCTGCTTGGGGTAATATGTAATGGTTATTATTATTAGTTGCTTTTTGAGACGGGGTCTCACTGTGTAATTCAGGCTCACTTCAACTCATTGTGTAGCTCAGGATGCCCTCAAAATCTTGGTGATTCTCTTGCCTCAGTTTCCTGAGTGCTGGAATTACAGGCCTGTGCACAACGCTTGGCTGATATAATTCCTAAATTTCAGAACTCATGGGTTGCATCAACTTGGAAAAATTTTGGCCCCTTCTCTCCCTCATTTTCTCCTACAGGAGTCTGCATTGGGTTTGCTTTAGAATTTTTCACTATAATTTCATGTTTCCTACCCTCCTTTTCCATTTTTTATTCCTGGTCTTTCTGGAAGGACCTTAGATTAACCATTTAGTTTGCTAGTTCTTTTTACCAGTGTAGAGTTCTTTTTACCTCTTATTTAGCATATTATTGTTTTTATTAGAATAATTATATTTTCCACCTTTAGAAGTTCTGTGTGATTCTCTTCAAATCTTGCCTGGACTTTTTAATATTTATTTTTTAAAAATATAGTGTCTTCTTCTTTCTTCACACTTCCAACTCCACCCTAGAAGTGATGGACAGGGTTGCTCGGACTCCATCTGGGTTGCCTGGCAATGAGATACCTGAGATTAAGGGATCTCCCCATGCTCTGGGGTCTGCAGAGGCTCAGTTCCAGCAAGTCTAGCTCCCAGGACTGTCACTAGCAGAAACAAGGTGAGCAGGAGGGGCAGGATCCTCTCTGGGGACACAGAAGAATGAGCCTCGCATTCTGAATGAGAAAGAAGGTGCCACCTACTTCATCCTGGGAGCCTTTGCCTTTCTCCCAACACATCTCTCATTGGTCTCAAGATCTTTAGCATATGGAATTTGTGTTCAAATTTCGCTAGTGCACTATCTGATGTTCTTGGGAACCAAATTTTTTCCTTTACTTCCAGGGACTCTTCCTCACTGTAATTTGTTTCTTTTGTGAATTTTGTCATTTTAGTTCAGGGGAGGGGTTTACTTATGGAAATGTTACAAATCCTGGGGTTTTAGGATGTCTTTTCCCTTTGCTTCTGCCAGGCACCCTGAACACTACCCACCCAGGACTACTCTAACTTTTTAACGTGGGTCCCTTTACCACATAGTGATGAACACATAAGTCTCAACTCATGGGAAAGCCATGTTTCAGCCTTTAGTACTGGACACTTTTCTCTCTGACTCAAACCCAGCCCGAAAGAAACATTTCCTTACTCTCTCCCTGTCTGTGGGGATTTTCCTCCTAGTCACATCCGCACTGAGGAACTGCAGTGACGCTGGTGTGACCCCAGCCCCTCTCTTACACCCACGAGGATCCAACACAAATCATGCCCCTGTCTGGATCTGACTCCCTCCTGCTTTTGCCCCTTGGAAATCTCAATTTCTCGTGAGCTCAAATGTATATTTAAAGGTTATTGCTATGTACTTTCCAGCATCTTCAGGTCATCCTGAGAGATTTCCCAGAAGATCTGGTCTGCTGTGTTGATATAAGCTCTCCGTTGCTTTCAGATATGATACCACATTATACTTACACTGTCCTTGACCATGTAGCAAGCTGTTTTCTGTGCTATTTCATTCTAAATTCATAGAACTCAGTGAAGCAAGGGCACTTTATCTTGCTGCTTCCCAGGTGAGGAAAGAGGAGACTGGAGCACGTGGGGTGTTCAGTTGCTTACGTTGCTGAGGAGGGCTGGGAACTGAGCACTGCCACAGGGGGTGAGATGACAGAAATTCAGTCAGGGGAGGGCCCTGGAAGATGCAGTGCCCACCCTGCAGCACAGGACGTGGTAAGCTCAAGGCCAGGATGACTGTGGAGGCTCTGAGAATCAACTGAACCTTCCAGTATTCTCTACGGTTTTACTCCGGGCAGAGCCCTGTCTTTAGGCCTTATCTCTCAAGGACAAGATGGCACTTGGGAGATTTCTTTAAGCTTTAGGTGTTTTCTCTTTGCTTAGTTGTTTCACAACCTTCCCTGCTGGTTCAAACACTTTGCTTAGGTGTTTTAATGGCTTCCTGCTACCCTCTTCTTTCTCTGACTCCCACTCTGTTTCTCCTTTTCTCCTCTATCTCTTCCTTTCTCCCTCCATGTGTCTTCCCACCCCTCTCTCCTTCCTTTATGGCTTGGGGCCTTACAGATGTCAGGCACAGGACAAACAAAATGACTCATACGTGTGACTCTGTGTCTTACCTGGTGCATCAGATGTCAGAGGGTCTTTCAATGCCCCTGCTCCCTGTGCAGTGATCAGTGGAGGTCCGTGCAGGCCCAGGGTAAGACCTGGACATGGACGATGGCACTTGGTACTTGGATATCTTTCTTGGCAGAAGTGAGGCATATGCCTTCTGTTCACAGTCTTGGCAAGCTGGTAAAAGACCTCTGCCTATTTGCAGGGTCCAGAAACCCAGGGTGTTTTATTTTGCCTTGGCCTGAAGTCAGTTTTTGCACTATTCATGTTTGACGAGTAGTGTCCTCCATGTCTCTGGCAACAGTGGGCAATGAGTAGGGCAAAAGTCATCCTTTCCTTGAATCTGAGTGGTCAAGGGTATAGTCTGTTGATCATCCTGGGCTCCTGCTCAGGGAGCAGTCACAGGGGCTATTCTTTGGTGGCTGGCTCTCTAGTCCGGACATAGTGCCTCACGGACTGCTGGGGTCCTGCCCCAGTGCAGCCGTAGATGAAAATGCTTAACCACTGGGCTCCTCCCAGCCTGACCTTCTAATCTTGGCAGTTAAGGCTGTAAAACATGCTGAGAAGCTGATGTAACAGAGTCCATAAACACTGTTAGTTCATGTCAGAAGTGCTAACCATGAGACTTAACCACATTCTGGAAGATCACAAAGGGTTTATGAGGCCAACTGAAAAGAGCTCTAGTTTTCTAACACCAACTTAGAAGCACTTTTCTGTTTCTTGTGGATTTCCACTGTTCAGTGGGCACTGAGATTTATTTCATATTTTTGTCCTCATTTCCCTGTAAAGATAATTACATAGGATGTACTGTAGCATGCTGTGTTCCCTTTCTGTGTTCCTTGACTTTGGAAGTGTGAAGGTATTATAAATAAGTGCAATAAGAAGCTGATTCTGTGTGGAATGAAACAAAAAGCCTTTCTTTCTAATTGCTCCTGTTAATCTTGTACACATCTTCATTAGGGGTTTGAGGATATTGGAAAGATGCATCAAAGTTGGCAATTAAAGTAGCTTCATCAATATGACTTCCTATGTCTTTCTGTGCTGGCTGCTGAGGGGGAGGGGCTTTGGGAGACCAGTGTACTTGCTGGCGCTGGTGCTCTGTGTGTATAGACCACGCTGAGGCTCCTCTTCTTGGGAGGTCATAGGCTCAATCCTGGGCTCCTTTAGGGCCTGAGCGTTCCAGATGCTGATTCAGCAGTGGCTATGCATTTCAGCCAAACAGTGGTGACTGAGACTTCAGGTTTGCAATGGGAAGCAGCCATGCAACAGGGGAGGACAGGCACATGGTGCATGGTGGGAGTTTGCATCAGGCCTGCTGGATTGAACCTAGAGTCCCCACTGCTTTCCTTAGAGCACAGGACTCCCTGAGCCCAGGAGGAGTGGTGGGGGATGGGGTGAAGCTGGGAAGTGGGCAGGCCTACGATTTGGATATTTGTAAACATGTTTGGTTTGTGAAACACTCCAGGAGTTCCCACAAGGTCTTCCTGGGTCCCCACAGCCATATCTGGTGTACTATCCTATTCTCTAACTCATGTTGTATAGTGTTTCTGGTCACCTAAATGGTCATCAGAGGGGCTGGGCCTGGTACCCTGGTCTTCTTCCACCATACAGGCCTTCACTGTCAGCCATGAGCAGAGAAAAGGAAGGAATGGAAAGAGGATGGGGGAGGCCCAGTGGACAGATGGACAGGATTTAGACTACATCAAGCATCTGAATGAAAGCATTTGGTTTCAAGTGCTGAGAGCAAGGAATGATGAAAACTTCTAAGAGCAAAACACTTAAGTCGCAGTTTATTGGCCTAATTGAGGATAGAATTATGGAAATTTACTTTCTGAAGGAATGAGGTATTTAATTAGACACCGATAAATGGGTTCACTATAGTCTTATTCAGAATTTCGAAGGCCTTTATTTTCCTCTTACTGCTGCCATGGTGAGCAGCGTTAACTCGTTTTGTTTTTACCATTATTTTCATTCTGTTAATTAACTCAGCAAGCGAGATGCAGCGTTTATAAAAGGCGTTTGGAAAAGGCGTTCTGTGTAGGAAAGCTCCACATTTTACCCGAGGAGGTGCTTTGGCTGGGGCTTATTTTGAAGGGTGCTTGGGGCAGCCTAGCAGCGCTGAGAAGGAAGGCCCAGTACTTCTTCACCCGGGAAGGTCCCGGGCCAAGCAGACAGAAGTGGGATTTCCTAATGTGCCTGCAGGGGGCGACCTTGCACTAGTCTTGTCCTCGTCTTGTGTAAGGGCAGACAGAACAGGCCTGAAGGAGTAAGAGTGGAAAGGGGAGAGCAGCCTCCTCCACCCAGCCTTACTTGGCTCGTAAGTTCTGGCGGTGCACATAGGGCAGAGATGTAAGACTTTCTCAGCCTGTGCTCCATAGCCTGGGGGACCTCAGAGGAGTGCAGGTCAGGTTCTTGTTCCTCCTTAAGCAGCAGTGCCGTTCCACGAGATCATGAGATGTCATTAGTTAACATTTGAGAGAAAACTGAGACCTGAAGGATTTGAGGATCTTGATCAAGGCCACGGGAGTAACAACCCCAGGCTGAGGATTCCATAAACCAGGCACTGCTCTGGGGTCTGCCAGTAAACATGAATGTGTGAGGCCTTTTGTGCCTAACATTCATGCAGGGGATTTAGTTGGGGTGAGCTGGCTGAACCCTTGATGGGGTGTTTGTGTGTGTGTGTGTGTGTGTGTGTGTGTGTGTGTGTGTGTGTGTGTGTGTGTATGTATGTATGTATAGACACTGGGAGTTGAACACAGGGCCTCTGCACTGACCTACATCCCCCACACCTCCCCTTCATTTGTGAGACAGAGTTGCTAAATTCCCCAGTCTGGATTTGAGTTTATATTTCTGCTTTGGCCTCCCAGAATGATGGACATATATACATATGTATTTTTTTTCCTCATTCAGAACAATCAGTGCGTATTACACAGCCCCCTACTCCAACACACTCACACAGCAGCAGCGAATCCTGGACATGCTGTGCCACTGGAGATGCATGGTCAGCCCTAAGTTTTCTTTCCCTGACATGAGCTGTCTCGACTTGTTTAATCATAATTCCTTACTTGATGGATATTTGGGTATCTGCTTCCACCTTCATCTCCACTTTCAGTAGAAGGAATAGTGAAACAGATGCTCTTTGGACATTTAGCGGTGATTTGGAGACAGATTTAGATTCAATGAGATTAAAAAAAATCCACATGTTCAGTGTCTGCCCAGTGGTTGGAGAGCTGGATGGGAAGCCAGTGCTCTCTGTCTCCAGGATATTCCATGAGTGCAGGTGGATGAGTCCATGAGTCCATTAAGGATGTCCTAGAACATTTGCTGGGCTCTGGGTGCCTAGCTCTTTGTATATGAAAAATTTTGGTCGAGAACTTGGAAGTCTTGATGGACTTATCAGTGGAAAGGGAACTAGTGAGAAGTAATTAAATTTTAGTTGACAGATCAGAATGAATCCAGCGAGGATGTCCGGGCCGAGGAAAGGTTTCAGAGCCAGATTAAGGAAGATCAAGGAAGTACAGCTCGGGGAAGGTGTGTGTGTTAGTTGACACAGTGTGAAGGGGTCTCACATGGAGGGAACAGAATGTTTTCTCAGTGGCTTCAGAGGACAGAGTGAAGACTGACAAATAGAACTTGGAGGAGCTGCTTTGACTTAACTGTGCAGTACTGTCTATTTGAGACTGAGCTAGACTTCTAAGGTTGAGGAGTAGACTGAGGAATAGTTCTTGTTTCTGTTCCTGACATAGGGTGCCATAAGGAAGCCACTTAAAATGAGAAAGAAACCACATTCAAAGCAAGAAGTAAACTGTTGGCCAATAGCAGGAGGTTTGAGAGGTCCAATGGGACTGGATGGAACAGCTTGAAAACTATAGGAATCTTGTATGCCACAGGGGAGCTGCTGTTCACCCGTATCTCACAGGGCCAGGATGAGGTCATCACAGTCAGGTGGAGGCATAAGTTGTTGGGATCAATCCTATTTGGAAGAAATAATTGCACAATCAGGACTATGACTGGACTGAGGTTTCCTATCTGCAGATGGACTTGAGGACTTCACTCTTGTCTTCACTTCTGGTTGTAACACTCCAGTGGTCCCACATGCTGGGATGCTCCAGGGAAGAGCTACACTAGGATCTTCCTCTACATAATTCCTTAAAGACTATTGCTGGTGTGTGCCCTGCCCTAGGGGATTTCATCCACATAATTCCTCATTGTTCTAGAATGTAAAAACATGCTGCCCCCTCAGTGACGTATTGGCCTGTTATATTTGATGTGTGGAAACTGATGGACTGAAACTACTGCCCTCTGAATGGCCTATTACATTGCTTGTTCCAGAGGCATTGAATAAGAGGCGAGACGATACCCTGGGAGGATACTTGCCCCAGGAAGTGGAAATAGTACCGCATCTGGGAACAACTTCAAGGTGAAGGCGCTAGAATCCTTAAGGAGGCTGGGGGAATGGACGTTAGTCCTGGAAAGCAGATGCAGAGGTGAGGATGTGCTTGTAGGTGTTTTACCACAGGGATCAGGGAGGATACCCAGAAAGGCTGAAGGAACTCAGGACACAAGGAGGAATTGGTGGCGATGCAGCTGCAGTAAAAAACACCGGAAGCCCATGAGTTGCTCTGACTTGTTGCCAGCAAGGCGGGGGATGTGTACCCATGGGCAGGACAACTATCTTCAGCTAAGCATAGGGCAGTGTGATTTTTGATGCGATGATGCTGACTCCTCATGTGGGCGCTTCTGTGGCTCCAGTTAGGTGCCCAGGGCCAAGCTGTCTCATGGCCTGTTGATTAATATAGTGCCATTTCCTGGTTTGTGTGGTTATTGGATTTGTGCTTTCCATAAATGTTGTTTCTCTTGTATTGTAACCTAATCAAATGGCTCCTAGCAATACAACCCTTGGAAAGAGCTCTTCTAATGACTAGGATATTTTTCCAGCTAAAAAGCCATGCATGATAAAGTTCATGTATATTTCATCACTACTTTTGTTTGAAATTATTCATATGTTTAAAAAATAGAAATTTGTTGCTGGGGTGAAAACCCAAAAGCGACACAACTTGAAAGCAAGGGGGATCCCCTATGTGCTTCAGAGACAAGATTATTTATTTTATGGTGCCTACCCAGGCAATCCCAGATACTCTACTGGCCATATGGTCTCTGGCCTGCAGAGTGGCTTCTATGGTGCCACAGGAGGCAGCCTAGGGGCAGTAACTGTGTATGGATGGAAGTGGGGTTGATTGGACTTGTACTCTTCTTGCTTTAGAGCCTCTGGATTCCACAGGATCAGACCTAGTGTCCACTTTACAGTTTTGGATTGTCTTAAAATGCTTGTTGGTCTGCAGTTGTAATAAAAACAGCATCCAAATGACATGAAAATCCTTTGTCAGCTTGGGGTTTCAGAAGACAGCTGTGGAATCCATCCCTAAAGACCTTCGGATATTTGAACCTCTTTCATTTTACTGAGAAGTCTTTCTTTCCTCCAGTGTTGGTCAGGAATTCCCAGTCTACCTTCCATATCCTTTTCTGCTCTGTGTGTTTCTCTTTCCTTGGCTGGATGAAGCAGCAATACGTGAGGCCTTTGCTCACTGGCTGGCCATGCTGTGTGTCATCTGCTATGTTAGTTTCTTGGAGCTGCCAGAAAGAATCACCACAAAGTCAGTGCTTTAAAACAACAGAAATGTGCTGTCACAGTCCTGGAAGTTAGTTTAAAATCCAGGTCTGTCCTATGTCTTCTGGTGGTGCCATTGTTTCTGGGTCCTGGCTGGACATCTCCCCTCTGAACCTCCATTTTCACACAGCCTTCTTCATTGTGTTTGTCATGAGAAGGACGATTGTTAGTGTATATATAGCCCACCTAGGTAATCCAGAATGCCTTTGTACTGCAATCTTTAACTTGGTGACATTGGCACAGTTCCCATGTCTAAGTAAGGTCATGTTCACAGTTCTGGGGATGAGGATGTTAATTTATTTTTGGAGATCACTAGCTAACTTGCCTCTGCAACCAACATGCCTATGACACTGTGGGCTCTAGTGAACATCCCAAGCTGGGCGATGTTTAATACTTGAAGGAATGGTTGGTGGGCTTGATGAGTTTGGAGATAATTGAGCTGAACATGTGAATGCTATGAGCAGATGGGAAAATTGATTCTGTAAGCTGAGGGAAGGCAGTGGAGGTGTTGGGAGTGGGAGGGGAAGCCTGGACCTCCTCGGCGCTGCAGTGCACTTTTTCTGTACCTTGTAAACATACTCAATTGCCTCAACCTGGCAATCTGTGGAAGGCTGGGAGGGAGGGGCTCCCAGGTATGGTTGTTCCTACAGTGTGAAGTGGGGGGCGATAGCTATTAATTCCAGTCTTAGCTGTGTAGTGTTGCACAGGAAGGCTTCTTTCTGTGCTGAGGGGCATTTGGCCTGTGCTGTGCCTGGTCTGGGCTGGCTCAGGGTCCCAACTCTGCTCCTTCTTCATGATGGTGCTTTGGTCTTTCCTTGAGGCTTTTTCTCCATAAAAAAATTAAAAATTGTACTTCATGACTGTTTTGGCCTAAAGATGAACAGAATGCAGAAGCTGGGTATCTTAGTATGAGAAAGGAAACAGTCTCCATGGGCCCCATAGCCTGCTGTGGCTCCAGGCACAGGCTAGACACAGAAATAACCAGTCTGTGCTTTGAAGAAACAGGGTCAGGGTGACTCCTGCCCTCAATACTTCAGCTCCCAGATCTGGGGCTTCCACAGCTATTGTAAATCTAATGATCTTTATTACTCTAGGACTTTTACACCGCCTATTACCATAGCAGTTGGGAACTTAATTGGCAAAATTAAGGACCTATGCTTAAGAACTTACAGTAAATATTCACTAATGGATTAATACAAGTGGTCTTGCTGGGAGTCTGGCGTGGTGAAGGCATTTTTGGCCGAACATTTTTCCCAAAGTAGGAGAAAGCCATGGAGGTCAGCTGTTTCCTGGCCTGAGCTTTTCTTGCATGGTGGGGAGGTCTGGACTCTTGGGGAAAGATGATCAGGGTTAGTGGGATTTGGATCAATGGAAAGAGGAAGGAGTGAGAGAAAAGGAGAGAAGGAACTGATAACTGCACCTTAGGGCTCTATGATCTGTGTGGTCACTTGCAGCCCAGGTTCTAGAAAGTTGAAATCAACACTTCATACATCCTAATGAGATGTGAGGGAGAGATTGTGCTGGAGAAGATGAACTGGACAGCTTCCAAGCTGTCAGCAGCCAACGGCACTAAGGGGCAAGTGCTTCTCTCGGGAACTCCTGCCAACCTTACAGGGATGCTCCTCCCTGCCGGACCCTCCCTCAGCTCCCAAGTGGCCCCAGCTCCTTGTGCTGATAGAGCAATGGTGGAGGTTGTGCACTTCCCTCTGTGACTTGTAGCCCCTTGGTGTGCAGGCCTCCCAGGGCCACTGTCACCCTGAGCAGTCTATACCATCTATAAGGGGCTTTCAGGATCCTTCCTAAGCCTGTAAATCCATGTTCCCATTGCGAATTCCAAGTTGGCCCCAGATGAAAGGAATTCTACGGGGACCTAAACAATAATGAATCCAAAACATGAGACCCCTGCTCCTCGGCGTACCCTTTGGGTTGTGCTCTGAGTGTTTGCAGGAGTTCTTCTCCCCTGCTGACCTCACCAGGAGAATCCTTGCAGGGCTTCTGCTGGGGAGCAAAAGCTTTTCTGGTGCTTCCAATCCCAGATGCTTTCCAGAGCGACTTTCATGGGCAGAAGCATGTTTCCTGGGGAAGATTCCTCTCACTGGGTTTTATTGTGCTTAGCAAGACATTTAGAGCAGTGTCATCACCAGCAGGATGGAATCTGGCGCAGGCCTAGGCAGCAGCCCTGCCCACTCATAGATAGCCTATATATCCTATCTAGGCATGCAGAGAAGGATGGGTGGGGTGCAGCAGCCACCACTCAGGGGTGGCTGAGGAGTCTTGGGGTGGAAGTGGCTATTTCCAAGGGGCAGGTGTGCTGGAGGCTCAGGGGAAGCCCTGAGGTAACATGGGACATTGTTAGAGTGAGCACTGGGGTCTAGACAGTGGCAGCCAGAGCACAGCCTCTGGGGAGCACACTGTGGGGCTCCAGGAGAAGAGGTAGAACTTATGTGAGAACATTTCATCTCGGCACCCAGCTGTCACGTGCTAGACTTGTCCTGAGGCAACTAGCAGCCATCACTGCGGGAGTCTTAAAATGTGCATTTCCAGGCTCACTTCTTATGAATAGACATCAAAGTGTGTCAGTCTTTAGTAATGTATTCTAGGGGCCAATTGCAGGGCCATCAATGAAAACAGAATCCTATTCATTTTTGGGACAAAATCAGTTCCATCAAAACCAATGGAGGCAGCTGGAGTTGTGGACCTTTGGAGTGCCCCAGAGTGCTGGTGGTGTGGCCTGTCCCAGCCTCCAGCAGCTCTGTTCAAATCCACTCTGGCTTCATTGGTGGGGTCGGAGGCAGAGGAAGTAGTTGGTGGCCTGGGCCATTCTGGGGTCCTCTCCTGGGTTGGGCCTAGCTGAGGAGAGGAGACTTTGCAGGGTGGATACATCTCCCTAGAAGCTTGTTTCTTCTGCTGCTGCTGAAGTTTGCATTAAACATTGGTCACATGTCCATCAGCGTTTGAGCTGACAACTTGGGAAGTCACTAAACCTTCTGGAGTTGTCACATCTTATTTATGTTGCCTTCATTTTGGGCCCTTGTTTTGTAAGTGTTTGTTTAGCAAGTTTAATTGAGTCAGAGTTGATTTCTTTAGGCTTTATCATGTATCACTGGTGGAGTGGAGCTAGGAAGCTTTTCGGGGGGGCATTTCGGTGATGTACTTCAAGGAGCATGCACTCATTTTGACCTAGGGATTTCTAGCTGGGAACGAACAATGAGTGTCCATAACACGAAGTCACGGAAAGCACATTTCTACAGTGTCTGTAATATTAGAAATTTGGAAATTGCTTCAGTGTTCCTTAGTATGAGTTAGTTCAAATAAATTATGGTAGATCTATGGACTGTCATCTTATATCATTGAAAGTTAACATTCAAAAGAAGTAAGCCATACGGGAAAAACTTCTAATAGGTAAAGTTGTAAAAGACATCAAAAGAGCAGATACAATGGATCTCATTTTGATTCAAGATAAGAACTAAAAACAGTATCCGGGGAGATGTACAGGTATAGATAGATGAGTGTGCCTATGTATATAGATGAATCTCTGGAGCATGTATATGACTGGAAGTATTTAACATGCGGTGTAATGTTGGAGGAGTCATTTCTGGGTGATGTGGTTACTAATACCTTTTGTTTTCCTGCATGTTTTAAAATTCTCTAACAAAATTGTGGGTTTTGAAAATTGCAGGATAAAGATAAGTAAGCCACAGTAGGTGTTATTTTCTACAATCCATTTTAATTTTCAGAGTGGTGTTCTCTGGGGTTCTGGGGAGGCACATTTGTGTTGCTGTTTGTCAGAAGATGCTCCATGTAATGAGAAGGTGGTGGATGCATCTGGGATGAGTGCCCAGATGTTGCCTCTTGCTAGATGATAATTTGAGCCCTTTGTATTGGGTTTTCAAGAGGGAAGAAGTCTTGGTGGACTAGTGCATGAAGCTTTCTTTGTATACCTATGGTCTGGTGCCAGCTCTTTTCCTGGTAGTGCCTTTGGGGTTTCCCTCACCACTACTTGCTGGGATTGACTTTTACTACTTGCTATCCCTATCTGAATCTCTGTCCTCTGCTTTGCACATTTCCCAACATTGTCTGTGTTCCTCCTCCCATTCATGTTTCCCTTCTTCATTTTCGATATTACTCATTTCTAAATATACAACCATCTGTACCGTCTATCTCCAGAACTTTTCTGTCTTCCCAAAGTAAAACTCTGTCACCATTAAATATTTACTTCTCATCCCCCTAGCCCTTGGCACCCATCATTCTGCAATCTATCTTTATTTATGAACCTGATGATTTTGAAGACTTTATGTAAGTGGAACCATACTGTATTTATTCTCTGTGTCTGGTTTATTTCACTCAGCATAAGTTCCCCCCCTTTTTTTTTAGGTTTTTTGAGACAGGATCTTGCTTAGTAGTTCAGGCTGGCCCTGAGCTCAGCCTCAAACTCACCTCATAGCAATCCTCCTGCCTCTGCCTCCCGAGTGCTGGGATTACAGGCGTGAGCCACCATGCCTGGCACTGTGGTATGTGGTACTGATTGTATCGTATGTGGTTACTGGAGATTGAGCCCCGGTCTTTGCGCTTGCAAGACAGGCGCCAGAACCACTGAGCTAAATTCCTGGCCACCCCTGTTTTTTGTTTTTTTTTTTTAATGTTATAGTATATACTGGAAATTCTGTCCTTTTAAAGGCTGAATTATATTCTGTTGCACAGACAAACCACTTTCTGAATTCTTAGTGCTCACCAGGCCATGTTCTAAGCTTCACGACAACCTTTGGACTAGGCCTATATATCCATTATTTGTCCAGAAGAGGACGCTGGGGCTGACTGCTTGAAACACAGCTCATGAGGAAGTCTCATGTGGGTTCACACCCTTGAAAAGAGGGTTGGGACAGCAAGGAAGTTCAAGGTGACTTTACAGAGGATGAAAGCCAAATAAATGGAATCTGGATGCCTTCACCTTCTGTGGTCTGGGATCCACAGAAGTCCCTCCCTAAAGGCTCTAACTAGTGCTGGCCTGCTGGCCTAAGATCTGGAGTGACCTGGGGGAATGGGGACATCAGCATGTAGTAAGGCAATTATACCTTCTGTTGGGGGGCCAATGGGAGCAGAGACTGTAGGTATGTGAGAAAGGGCTTCTGGCTGCAGTTAGGGGCAGTGGGCACCTCACACTAAGAGAAGAGTTACAAGTCTCTAGAGGATGAGTCTCTCAATCTGGGAAAGGGTTAGACCAAGCTAGGGGCTTGATTTAGGAGGCATTTCTTGTGTTGGGGCCTAATAGGGCTGTCATCCTACATTCCTGGTGAAGATTTGGTGCAGCAAGTGTGTATCTTCAGGCTGAGAAACTTAGGATCCTTGTCCTTATGCTCTCTGACAGTATATGACCAGGGAGACATTTGTTCAGGGCTTAGAAAGTATCCTGCCATCTACTTTCCACAAAATCACAGCTATGCCACAGCCTCACCATCACAAGGTATATATTTTTAATAATGAGATATTTCAAGTGACTCTGACTTGGCAGCCAGCCTAGACAACTCTAACTCAGGACAGGAGCAAAGGGGCAAAGGGACTTCTCTCAGAGTCCATCTAGTTGCCTGGCATACACGGTACTCTCACCTCCCAGCTAGCAGGGTGATAGTCCTCAGTAGGCTCATGTGTAGGTAAAATACTGTCTTTTGGCCCATGGTCAAGACAGAAGCAAAAGACATTCTTGCATAGAAGAGGACAATCTTTTTTTTTTTTTCAGTTTTGTAAACCATCGTAGATACTGAAATGTGAAAGCAGGTCCTGAGCCAAGTGTCACCTAGACTTCACATTCTGTAATGTACCAGAGGTGTTGGTGATGTGAAAAATGGCCAGAAATCATTCTTAACTAGGAGAGTGGCCCTAGAAATATAACTCTTGAAATGGTCTCGTCAATCTTTAAATACCTCCTGGTACTAGCTGTTTGGCCTTGAATTTAGGATCACAGGATGTGTACATGTCTAACACAGAGGTACATGAGTGGACTCTGGATGCCTACACCATCTACCAACAGTCCCACTGAAGACTCTTCATCTGCCTCCATGTAGGTTCTAATTGGTACACTATTTCAGATATTCACTTACCAGAGTCCTTGTATAGTGGAAATTTTCTTATTGCTTGTCCCAGTGAAGGGACTTGAACTACTGGGCTCAACCTTCAGCAGCAGGCACAGATGCCTGGAAGGGTGAGAATGGACTTTTGACCCCAAAGGTCATAGCTCTCACCTAATTGACATCATATTTAGTGCAAAAAGGTTATTTATTCAACAACTTGGATGCTTTTGATGCAAGGAGGATGATCCTCGTCCAGTCTCTAAAATCCAAAGCAATTGCCTGTAAATAGACACCCTGCTTGTATAGTGATATCCTCCTTTTCCAAATGAGGAAAGGGATGCCCTGACAGCTGAAGTGACTTCCTCAAAGTCACACATTTAATAAATAGTCAAAGTATGATTTTTCAAGCAAGTAATTTACATATTATGTCTTCTTAAATCCACTAGGGTGCCAATTACATAGTCGTCTTCATCTTGCTGTCATTCTACTTGCCCCCTGGGTCTTGTGCCCTCTGTGACTACAAAATCACCACAAGTCTCATTGTGCCACGGTGAAGCATTGAAGGGAACTGTTTATCCTGTTGTCTCCCTAGGAAACAGCACCTTGCACATCTGTTGACACAGATCTAGAAGAATGGGGTAGTTTGGTGTGCTATCTATCAGAGCCTATTGATTTTTACTTGTTGTTGATTTAATCATTTGAATTAAAATGATTCCAAAACCAACCTCTCTACCTGGTTATTCAGTTGAACAATGATGACACTGCTCAGTTGGGGGAGCAGCTGTGGGAGACTTGTGGGGTGAATTATGTGTCTGTTGCTTTTCCAGGGCTGCTAGGAAAAGATTAGGACAAGCTCCCAGCAAAAAACATTTTGGAAGATGTCCCAAACAGACCAAGACCTGTGAGCTTTATTCATTGTTTAAAAGCTTTACATTTTGTTAAAATTTTGTATTTAGAGAAAAGTCATAAAGAGAGTACAGAAATCTCTGTACACTCCTTAATCAGCTTCCCCCAATGTTACTAGCTTACCCTTGTGTATCTGTTATAACTAATGGCCCAGCATGAGCACATTACTGTTATCTGAACTCTAGACTTTATGTGAATTTTACTAGCATCTCTACTAGTCATTTTTCTCTTCCAGGTTAATTCATGGTATACTGTTACCTCTGGCTGATCTTTCACAATTTCTAAGACTCATGTTTAAAAAGGAGATAGAACCCAGGGCCTTGCACAGGCCAGGCGAACGCTTTGCTACCAAGCTACATACTTATCCTACTTTTCTTATTTTAACTGTGGAAGTCTTTCAACTTAGAGAAGAACTGGTTATGTATCTTGCAGAATCTCTCTCCATGGTTTCATTGCTAGAATTGTGTGGTTTTTCTGGAAAAGGACTACAGAGTGATCTGTTCTCCTCTGTTGCATCATATCAGAAATGCGTGACCCCCCCTCTGGTGACCTTGTTTAAGGTCATCTTTGCCAATTGTCTCCATATCAGGTCACTTTCCCTCCCATCAAAACTCTATTCTTTGGGGCCGGGGAGTTAGCTCAGTGATTCCGGCGCCTGTCTTGCAAGCGCAAGGACCCGGGTTCGATTCCCCGGTAACCACATAACAATACTGGGTGTGGAGACCCACACCCAGCAGCAACCATTACCACATACCACAGTGCCGGGCGTGGTGGCTCACGCCTGTAATCCCAGCACTCGGGAGGCAGAGGCAGGAGGATTGTGGTGTGAGTTTGAGGCTGAGCTCAGGGCCAGCCTGAACCACAAAGCGAGACCCTGTCTCAAAAAAAAAACCCTAAAAAACAAAAAAAACAAAAAAAACCTCTATTCTTTGAAGTCAGGTGACTGAGTTCAGCCTCACTCCATGTGGAGGGATGGAAGCGCTACTCTTCGGAGAGGAAATAGTGACATAAATTATTCAGTCTTTGTGTAGAAGACATCTCTTCTTTTCCTTTATTTATTTATTCACACATTTATTTATATTACTAGAAACTCATGCATATTTAGTTTATGCTTTTGGCTATAATTCAACCCTGTTATTTATTTTGTTGCTTGGATCATCCCAGAGTTGGCTATTGGAAGTGTTTGTAGGTTGGCACCTGCATCTTTGACATGTCCCCATCTTTTTGTTTTTTGAGTATTTCCTTCCTTTCTGGTACTAGAAAGCATGCTATGCTCATGTCACATTTCTTTCCTGTCATAATTATAGAATCTGCTGTGTCTCCAAGAGGCCTCAGCTCATTTTCCCAGGATCAGTGCTTAGTGCTGTGATCTGGGCACCAAGGTTGTTCATTCTTGTGGGATTGCTGCTCTTGTGAGTCCCTTTCTGTGTCTGTTGGGGCATCAAGGCAAAGCCGGGTCCACATCCATGAGTCCAACCCTAACCTAGTAACACCTGGTATATCCTGGCCTCCTTTCTTGCCCATCTGTAATTCTTCTCTGCCAGTAGGAGATTGGCTGCACCCACCCACTCTGCCTACTTACTGGTCCACCTGAGCACACAGTAAAACCAGTTTCAAAATTATGAGCCCAGTTCCTGTAAGAAATGGCTTTGCCAAAGAGTAAAGTGTTTACAGGTAGTTATTTTTGTCTTTAGCCTCACAGTTTTCAGTCAAAACAATTAATTTTCCAAAGCTTCCTCTTGTGGTGGGGTTGTACCCCTGTATGTGTAACAATTTGACTGGATCTTTGATACTCTTGCTTGAAGTCTGTGTACATTAAAGTTCGCTCTGTGGTGTGTTCAGTACTGTGGGTTTTGACAGCTACACAGTTGTGTATCCCTGCCTAGGTACTACAGAGAACAGCTCCATTGTCTTTGTCTTCTCTTTGCAGCAGCCCTCCTCTACCAGCCCTCACTAGCACTGATCTTCCTAGCTCTTTTTCAAATGTCTCAGGAATGCAGTCAGACTGTGTGTGGCCTTTTTGATCTGGTTCTTTTCACTTAGGTTCACCCACATTGTGATATGGATCAATAGCTAGTTCTTTTTCTGCTCTGGGGACTCCCCTGTGGCCAGTTTGTCCACCCATTTGCTTACTGAAGGGTATTTTGGATGCTACTGAAAGGTATTTTGGTGAATAAAATATTGTACAGGATTTCGTGTGAAAATATGCCTTTGTTCTCTGGAATACATTCCCGGTACTCCAGTTGTGGGTGTACTTTGTGTGGGCTGAGGGACTTCTGTGGCCTTGAGAGAAGTAGTGAGGTAGAAATGGTGAAAGATGTGGTGAACAGGCTGGGAAGGGCTGGGGGAGGCTCACTCTTCCATGGGAGCCCAGAGACCCTACTGTGGGATGGCCCACAAAGGAGCTGGAAAGGATGTGGGGTGGCTGCTGGATGACCAGAGGAGTAAGGTATGGTAAGCGTCGGTTCATTCATGACAAGAGCCTGGACATCAAGGAATCCGTGTTTAAAGCCAGACACAAGTCACCATCACCAGTGTGCACTTTCTGTGTGCTGATTTGCTTAACCATCCTGCACTCTGCCCCAGGTACAATCATCTTCACTCATTGCAGAGGAAACTGAGTTCCAGGAGATCCTGTGGTGGTGAGTGGTAGGGCTGGGACAGGTGGTGTTTGTACCTTGTACATCACATTCCACTGCCTCTGTGGCATTGGCAGGGCCCAGGAGTTGTGAGGTCCCAAAGGCAACAGGAAACCATTGAGAAATTTCAGTCTGAGGAGTTGCCTGATCATCTTGGTATTGCACAAAGCCCACAATACCTTTGGATATCTTGGAGAAAGAGGCATGAGGCTGAGAGGTCAGGGCCTGCTATAAGTATACACAGCTGGGAGGATAGTGAGGGAGGGGGATAGCTGGTGGTAGGGACTCAGATGCAGTGTGAATCGCCAGTTGCAGGAGTGGTTGGTTAGCTAGGTGTGGAGACTGAGAGATGTCATCCCTGTAGGATTCTGGCTGAGAGAAATGTCCATTTTTCAAGATAACATATCATAGGCAGCTAAGTCTGCTTTGGTACATTAGTCTGTGGAGCTGTTATAGCTCAGCCCCACAGCCTGGCTGATGTAAACAACAGAAATTTATTTTCTTTGGAGGCTTGAAGAACAAGATCACAGTTTTGGCAGGATGGATTTCCGCTGAAGCCCTATCTCTTGGCTTGTACATGCCCTCATCCCTCTTTGTGTGTCTGTCCTGATCTCTTTTTGGAAGGACACTACTCTTATGAATTACCGAGCTCCCCAATGATCTTGCTTAGCTTCAGTCACCTTTTTAAAGGTGCTGTTCCCAAATGCAGTTATACTATGAAGTATTTGGGCTTAGGACTATGGTATGTGAACTTTTTTGCAAGACACAAACCCATCACACTTAAGAGTAGGGCTCGATTACATGAGAAGATGGACAGAGGGTGGCTTGCGAGTTGAAGCTGAGGACAGTGGGGTGGCTGCAGGCTAGTTGGGAGCACAGCTTTGGAGCAGGATGAGTTCCCACGTTGTTACCAATTTCTAACCACAAATGAGATCCCTTTTCCCTCTTAGAACTGTGGCACTAATGACAAGACCAAACAGAGACTGAACAACAAAAAAGACTTCTATTCTTAGCCAAGAACATAAAAATGGGAATAAATTCACAACTCAACTTAACCTGTGGGCGGGGTTAGGTCTGGCGATATATAGTGGAGAAATAAGGGGGAGAGATAAGTTAATAAAAGGGAGGAAAATTCATGCCTTCCCTGGGAATGGGTGATTTTTTCTCAAAATTCAAGGGCCACCTCTTTTCCTTCCTCTTATGATTCTTTCTGGTCATTATAATGGCAATTTTCAACTGTCATGGCACTAGGGTCATGTGTGTAGATGTGTGTTGTGTGTAGATAGGATTATAATGAAGGTAGAGGTTATGCAGTGGTCACTCTCGTGACCATCTTGTTTTGGATACCTTACCAGAAGAGACTCTGGCTTACAAGTTTCCTGTCCTCGAAGATAAACAAAGTCAGGGTCGGGTAAGAACATGCCCAGCCCTCCTCCTGCCACTCTCACAATGTGAAAAGGTATGGATCTAATTCTTTCCTCTGGAATCTGCAAGAGACCATGTCTCTAGGGACAGTGAGACTACCGGATTTTGAGACTCAGTCCTAAAAAGCAGTACAATTTCCATCTGGTTCCTTCAGGAAGCTGCTCCCAAGCCCAGTCACTGTGCCCTGAGTGAGGTGGCAGAGAGGACCTGGGGGGATGTTGTGGCCAACAGTATTGCTGAGAGTCTAGCAGTGGAGGTCCAGTCAGCCTCATCTTCCTGATATGTGAAAGAGTTGGTATCCCAGAGAGGAGCAAAGAGGACCACATGAGAGAGATGATGAAACCTTGTTGTTGAGAGCTGCTGCATTTTGGGGGTGATTCATTATGTAGCAATTGAGAAGCAGAACTGCTATACTGTCTCCAGTTTCAGGGAGTGAAATGAGATTTATGGTGTGGTGCTTTTAAGCTTGGTTAGCCTAAGTCACCAAAGAGATGACATATGGTCAGCAGCATGTTGTCTGCGCTCTCCATTTTCCCACCAATTTATGGGCCAGGCATAACGTGGGCTACCCTCCCCCAAGTTAGGAATGGCAGATTTGTCAAATGTAAGGCTCGTTAATCAAACCTAATGGTCTTTGATATTTTATGTGAGTTTCCAGAATTCAGTTTTGCTAATTGTCTTCTTTTCAATTTGTGATTTTTTTTCCTATGGAAGTTAGTTGAATGTTCTCACGATCTATGGTTAAAATGAGACCCTCATTGTATGGATTTCTAAGTGTAATTTTAAAAAGAAAGCACATAGAGGGAAGTTTGATTAAAGAGACTTTTATAGCCTTGGTTTTCTAAACAATGAAAGTTAATTACAGAGGAGGGTTGTCTGCACCTCTGCAGAACTCCATCCACAGCATTCCAAGCAGTTTACAAAACCCGGCATGTTAGTCTTGCATTTATTCATTATGTAAATAAAGCATATAAAATATTCCATCAAGCACTTTAAATAGTCAGCCAAACATATCTTTTTTATTATTAGATCAGGAAACGCAAATACAGTTGCTCTTTATTGGTTTAATTAACATATTGAAAATATACTTCGGTGTAAACTTATTCTTTTCTCATCAAAGCTTGAGACAGCAGCAACTGTTTTGTGGGATTTGAAATTCTGTTCTTTAAGGTAAATAGCTGTGCTTTCTATTAATGCCCTGGCTATTTATTCAGACCTGGACTGCAAAACAGGCGTGAGATGAAAACATTCATTTTGAAGTTGATGGTGATTTTCTGTTTGTTTGATGCTAAACTAATATTGCCGTACTAAGAAGCTGATTTCATTCTTTTAGTTTTCATAGAAAACTCCAAAGCAAATTGCTCTTGGGTGTCTCTGCTCTTGAAGGCCATGACAATACTTCCAAGGTCTTGGTTAACAGAGATCCCCTACTTGGGCTGACTTCAGTTGGCCTGTCCTCGGACTAACATCAGTCCAGGTGAAATTAGCCCCAAGGGAAGGGGAGTAGAGGGTGAGGAGGGAGAAGAGTATGGGTAGGAGTAATTACCAGTATGAGGAAGGTTAATTGAGAGGTGAACAAGAAGTCTCCATCTCCACCATGCTCCACTCTGCTTATTTCTGAGGAACCAGTGTCCATCCCTTTCTTACAGGAGGTTTAGTGTTGAGTTTGACCATTGCCTAACCCATGGCCTTTTGAAAAATGGGAATTCTCAGAAGAGTAGCTGCTAGTATCTGGATATTTAGCCTGCAGGAGAGATGCAGGTAGGGTTTGGGGCTGGGAAATGTGAGGTGTGGTAGATATGAAGGAGGCAGTTCCCAGGCAGAGCAGACCAGCTGACCCGGCCAGACTCTAGAGCTGTGTGACTCATGTGTTCCCAGGGAGACTAGAGCTTCTGGCAGGGGAACATGCTGGGATGCTCTGTTCTAGAGATCCTTCCTGTTTCAACCTCCCTAAAAACCTCATAGCAGATATTCCAAGGTTAACTTGAAGAAGGTTATCCCAGGGCAAGAAGCATTACATCTTTATCCCCCTGGCAGAATTCCCTTTCCTGGAAAGATACTAGCTATCCAGGCTTATCAGAGAAGACAAGTGACTTCAGTCTCCATGGTAGGGGTGGGAGGCCTTGGAAGAAGTTCCTTAGAATGGGAAGAATGGTTACACCTTCCCACTGGAGCTCAGGGGAGGTGCATCTGCAGCTGGCCTTGTAGGTTGGGCAGGATGGCCCCAAGGAACCTGTATATTGGCACTTGTAACTGCCACACAGCGATGGCACATCCCAGCCTAATGTCTACCATAACTGTATAAAGAGCACCCCTTCCAGATCTTCCCTAGCCTCCATACTGTTACTGGCCGCTTATGTTTATACACTCATGTTCATTTGCCCACCACTGGTCAAATCTAAGAGGCCATGTATTTTAGTAAAAAGGAAAAAGGATTTATTCAAAGCCATGTCTGAGGAGATGGAAGGGTCAAATTACCTCAGATTGCCATCTTATCAGTATAGGAGTGTAAGAGTCATTATAGTAAGGAATTGAGGGGCGGGCAGCCCAGAGATCACACTTGCTTTCTCACTTCCAGCCATCTTCAGCTCCTTGTCCCCTTTCTTGTGGAAAGGAAAGGACTCTAGCCTTCTGCTGTCAGCATCTGTGTATTCTGTCCTTTCATCTGGGCTGAGGTGAGGGAGGGCAAACTGTTGATGCTATAAGCCTGAGAAAGTCCTTGTTTCTAAAGGAGAAAAGAGAAAACCCTAACTTTCAAAGTTCCGTTATGCAGTGCCATTCCAAGGCTACCAGCTCTGGGGCTATGTGAACCAACAAGAGTGATTCCACTCTGGGCCCCTTTGGGTAGGAGCTGTTCTGCTGTTGTATCAAGGGAAGCTCTTGCCCTTGGGATATCATTGTGTCTGGGCTGTGAGGGTTTTACTGTTCCCCAAGCACAGTCCAGACAGCTCCCACCTTAGACACTGTCACCTGGGCAGAAGCAGCTGCAAAGACCCTGGAGAATCATATGTGGTTCCTGAGGCTGGGCAGGAGTGCTGTTCTGTGTCTGTCTGGTCCCTGTTCCCTTCCACAATGGATTCTAAAGATGTTTCCAGAAACTCCAGGAGCTGTGTGAAAATGTCTGAGCAAGTTACTGTTTTCTGTGTACTTGGATCATATGGAATTGTCGTGGGGGGAAGGAGTGTCCAGGGAGGTCTCCAACGTGGAAATGAAGACTTTGCTCACCTCACCTAGAGGTGTAGCTTTGCTCATTTCCAGTTTCTTGGATACAGCAGTAAGAAGCATGAAAGAATTTCTTAGGCAGAACTTTAAAGATATACACTCAAAGAGGTAAAGTCTGTTGAAAGGAAAAGCCAGTGGACATTTCCCATGAGTTGTGACTCTTACCCACTTTCTTTTGTGCCTTGTAATTATGAAGCCCATGAGGTCTCTTTACTGTACAGAACACTCCAGGTCAAGGGTTGTTCAGCCTCTTAAACAGGAAACATTGTAGGAACACAGGAAGGACCAGTGAGCACAGATCTTTAGACTTGATCCTGAGAATAGCAGGCCCTTAACTTCCTCATTCCTTTTAACACCTATAAACCCTTACTTGGTAAGAGAGGGCTGGTTTTGACACCTTGGAGCCAATGGACTCTCTTAGGACTTCATCTTAAATAAAGACTGTCCTTGCAGCAGATTTATCTTTTTCTGCCCTTTTATTTCTTCATGTGTGCCCTCAAAAGGGAAAGAGGCCCTTGTGGCCTCTAGCTGGGTGAATCTGTGGGGATTTGGAGGTGGAAATCCATGGATCTTGTGAACCTATGGAAAGAGGGAATTCTACTTAGAGATGAAAGGGGCAGCCATTTCCCCAGGAGGAAGGTGATGGCCTGTTTGTAGGTGATAGAGCTGTAACCTATCCATATAGAAGGGCCCATTTTGACAGATGAAAGGGCTTGTCTGTTCACAGGTGACAAAGAAGCTTGTGCAAGTGAAAGGGAAGGATCCAGGCTTATCGTGTCATATTTAAGGACTTTAATAATTTTTGAATGGGGTTGGGTTATGAACCTGCAGTTTTTTATCAAATGTACAATTTTAAAATGTTGATTTCCTTGTTTTCTTTCTATTTTTATTTCTTTTCCTACCCTATCTCAGTACAACTAAGAATTTTCCAGGACTGTTATATATAGTGCATGTCATACTTATTTGTTTTTCTAAATTGAATTAAATCTGATACCTAAACCCATTTAAGTCTGAGGTTGCAATTTTCTTGAATTTGTGGTGAAATTCATATATGATACCTAGAAAAATTCAAGTCACAAGAATTTGAAGAGACTAAAATTGTTTAATTTTCCTTTGTTGTTCTGTGGTGGTCCAATAATGGAACACTAGGCATAACTTCATCACCTGGCTGCTTGGCAAATGGGGGTAGTCTGGGAATTTTGGAAGCTTCCATTCATAAGGACCTGCTCAGAATCCTGTCCTCACACCTCCTGTAACTCTGACCCCTCTGTCTGCCTTCCTCTCCTAAGGACCTCCATGGAGATTAGCTCATGGCCAGCTTACTGGGCCAGTGGGTGTGACTGTCAATCAAGGTGATCCAGAACAAAAGTGCAGAAGAGTTCCTAAGCCCTGCACCTGGGAACAGTCAGAAAATGCCATCTTCATTTGTGTGGCCTGAGATCAAGCAGGTTTTTGATAGGACAGCCTAGATCTGATCTTAGCCTGAGGAAGAAGAGACACAAAAGATGGGAGGCCATTAACCTTACCACCACTGTTCTCTCAGTGGTCTCCTCTGTAGAATGCACTGTATTTCTATTCCTACCTTTGATTGGCCTGTGCTCACACTGCAGGGTATATTTCTGTCCCTGTCTTTAACAGATGTAAAACCCAGCTACCTTCTGTGCTTGTCTTGACTAATATTTTGTTCAGAACATCAAGAATCTGGAAAGAATCTGTAGGAGCACATAACACCCCTGAACCTTGATAACAATTCTGTCAACAAAATTCTTCTGTGTACGGCTTGCCTTGGGGCAGAGACTTCTGCCTCCCTGCTTGTTCTCTGCCTTTGCTCCAGGCCTTTGGGCCTCTCTCCTGGCTTCTCTGGCCTCCTACACTGGAGGGTTTTTCAGCTCCTTAGGGACTCCTTGCTCAGCGGTTCAGCAGGCCAGGCTTTGCTTGGCTGCCCCACTGCCCTGGGCACTGCTGGTTGCTTTACAGTGGACACAGCAGCACTGTGGCCAGGCAAATCCCATTTTTCACCCCTGGACTGTGTGCATGTCTTGCTCCAGCTAACAGCTGCCTAGTTGGACTTCAGAAGCTGGCTTTGACCAACTGGGGCTTTAGATAACAGAACATCCTCAGAGATACACTTGATACCAATATTGTTGGATTATTCATCCAGGCTTTGGGGAAAGGAAAAACCATGATCAGGAACAGTTGGCCAAACTTAGACCTTTCTCAGAGGTCTTCTCTGGGTCATGTGGGCCAGATGGGGCTGTCACTGCAGCTCTGAAGCTTTGGGTTTTCTGTCCTCCGTGTTGCCTTTGGGAACCAACCTGGCAGCACATGTCCAGCTGGAGTGTGATTTAATAGAACATGACACTGCCATTAAAAACTATTTCTTCCCACAGTGACTCAGGGTTTGTCTGAAGTTTTCATGTGGGTTCTGTGTCAGTGAAAGCTCTTGCATTACTTATCAATCAGATTTTGTAGTTCTTAATCACTGAAGAAGGATTACTCTGAAATTTTTTTCCAGGAGCATTTCATCCTGGTTTGCAAATTAAATATGCTTGCCAGCTTAATCAAGAGCCTGCAGGCTTTGATGATTTCATCCTTTTGGTGGGTTTACAGTTCTCAGGAGTGTGGGGCTGTGCTTAGTTTGGGGTAGGAGCAGGAATAAGGATGTAAAAGGCCAATGCTGCTGTCTTCTCCCTCTGCCTCCAATACTCAGCAGCATACTCATGTGTCCAAGCTTCTGTGACAGAGACATGCCAGGGACTTCCTGATTGTTTGCACCCTGGATTTGTTTCTATCCTTGTCTCCATCTAGTTTTTGGGGTTTTTTTTTGCTTTTAGTGCAGGGGATTTAACCTGGGACCTTCACACTGTGCTATGTCCCCTGATCTCTTAATATTTGTTTCAGTGGGGTCTTTTTAAGTCATTAAGTCTCACAGGTTGGGTTGAACACGAGGCCTTCCTGTTTCTGTCTCCCAGAGTGCTGTGATTTTAAGAGTACATCACCACCATGCCCAGTATTATCAGCTAGTCTTTGTAAGTCCACACTGCAGCCTTGCTATGGTCAGAATCAATTATGTCATGAGTAAGAAATGTACAGTATGATCTTTTATCAATTAATCTGAAATGGATTTGTACTTGTGGCCTGTAGCTGTCAAGGTGCACAAGTCACTTCTTTTATTTGAGGCTAATCTTGTTGAGATTGGGAGAGGGAGGTGGCTGGTACTTTAGAAGAAATTGCTGCCCTGAAGTAAGGAATGGCAGAGGAGTTTGGAAAATCAGAGGCCATGGTAGCCTCTCAGATTCTCTGGGACATCCTGGGTACCTCAGTGTGCAGTTGTAAGTTGACCAAGGACTCACTGGATGTCTCCTGGGGTCCTTACGAAGTCTTCTAGCTTTCCTGAGTCAAGGGGACCTGGAGACTCTCCTTTGTCTTGTTTCTGCTCCTTCCTCCACTTCAGCATTGAGTGTGGTGTGGTGTCTGGAGCACGGACAGCTGGAGTGACTTGCACAAATGCTATTCCCAACTGCGTTGAGCCCCAGAATAAGGCTGGTAGGACCAGCCTTGGGCTCAGGGTCCAAACAAATTACTGTCATGGATCCTACTACTTACAGTATAACCTGTGGGGAAAGCAAATGTCTACTTACAGTATAACCTGTGGGGAAAGCAAATGTCTGGGCTGGATGTTTGTGCCTCCATCTCCAACTGGAGAGCTGAAGCTCTAATCCTTGTGGGAAAGTATTAGAAGGTAGAAACTTTGGGAGGTATTTAGGCCATGAAGGTAGGACCCCATGGCAAGATTAGTCTTTATAAAAAGAACCCCAGAGAGCTGCCTTGTCCTTTCAAGTATAAGGGGTCACAGAGTGAAGCCACCATTTGTGAACTGTGAAGGTTGCCATCATCAAAATCAAGCCATGGTGGTTCCAGCTGCTTGGGAGGCTGAGGTGGGAGAATGACTTGAGCCTATAAATTTGAGATCTTCATGGGCAATGTAGAGAGGCCCAGTCTTAAAAAAAGTTACTGTCAAATCTTAACAAAAATAAATATGTAGGTAAACCCAACCCACTGGAAGGCTGAGACAGGAAGGGTGCAAATTGAAACCCAGTCTGGGTCAACTTAGCAATTTAGTGAGACCCTATCTCAGGAAAAAAAGGGAAAAGCTGGGGATGGAGCTCAGTGTGAATCCCTAGTTTTTCAAAAAACAAAATACCCCAAAATACATAATAAACCCTACAGATGTGAAGAAGGCCTTCTGAACATGTGCCTGCTGTTTCACATGTTTTCCCAGTTTTAACCCTTCTGCCTACTTGAGAACAAATTCCTTGCCTTTGGAGAATTTCTCTCTGCTATTCTTCAGATTGACTGAACTGAACCAGAAAGCAGTCCACACCAGACACCAAATCTGCCAGTATCTCTTAAAGCCAGGAAAATAAATATCTGCTGTTTATAATTCACTTGTTTGTGTTGTGCTAAAGCAGCTGATCTGACCAATCAGGCAACCTCCAGGAAATAGGGTCATTGTGTTCCCTAAAGGTCCTCACCCTTTCAAGAATCTGGTAGGAGTGTCAGCCAGGATATCAGGACTTGGCAGTGGACTGTGGAGGTTCAAGGTGAGCCTCAAGCTAGAGCCTATTTCTGGGTAGGACCAAGGATCTGAGTGGTGGCCTGTGCTCTACTCCAGGACGTGAGAAGCCCATCCAGCTTGGGTCAGGCTGGGATGGAACTGACCACCCACCCCAGATGCAGCTGAGACATGGAGGCTCCCTGTGGGATGAAGAGTAGAGTCTGCAGGAAAGGGTGACAAAGGGGTTCAGAGGATGCATTTCCTGGATCTGAAAGAGATCAGTGAGGAGCTTTCTCTGTACCCCACCATCAACCAGGAAATGAGGTTCAGCCATACAGCTCTTCCTGACTCCTCTGCAGTTGTTGATAATCAACAAAACCAGGGTCACCATCTGTCCGTGGGACTCTAGGCAGGTCACCACAGTGAGGTCTCTTCAGCATTTCTCTTAGGGTGAATGCAGAGTCCTTTGCACTGAGATTTCAGTGGGGGTTTGGGGAGACAGCCCACAACCAGAGAGTGCCTGACTAGCTGTGGTGCACAATCAGAAGGTCAGTGCTGTCCTGTCTTTCTGAGTGGTTATGGGGAGATCATTTAAGCCTCGCCAGAGTTGAGTGAAATGTCATGTGTGACAGCACTTTGAGAAATTATCCAAGAATAGAAAAACCAGATATACTGTGACTGGAGAGTGCTTATTGTCAGAAGCATGGGCTGGACAGGTAAATTAGGAAAGTTATCCAAGAATAGAAAAACCAGATGTACTGTGACTGGGGAGTGCTTATTGTCAGAAGCATGGGCTGGGCAGGAATATTAGTCACAAAGTTAGATTGAGTACTCATTAGAGCAAGAACATGTTGGAGCAAAATGCTTGTTCACTAGTGACTGTGCACTGAGTTTTCCTTGATCTTCACACACAAGAGAGCCCTGAATGGTACTTTACAGTACTGTATGTGAGCAGTGGAAGTTCTGGTGACATATGGGGGCATTTGAGTGGCCTTAGGTGTATTATGGGCGTAATCAGGATGAGAGTCATATCTGGGCCCTGCAGGCTGTCAGGAGTGTTACATCCCGGGCACTGTCGGGCAAACCCTGCTCCCTCCTAACCTGGGGTTGGATGGTATTAGCCTTAGTTTTTCTCTGCACCATAGTAAATGCATGATATACAATAATCTTGTTAGAATCTTGTGTCTTTACTTTCTGGTTTGTGCAGAGAGACAGATATTGTTTTCTGAGTCCATGGTATGTTGCAATGCTTGTGTATCAGACAATTTACTTTTGAAGCAAGACCTGGAGGGAAACTATGAAACTATGAACCTCTAATTATACACACAGGGATCCATAGATCTGACAAATATAAGTGACTAAGTCCTATATCCTTGTTGGCTTCAGCATGGGTAGCATTCGAGAACTGTCCCTCCCATTACCCCCAGGGCCTCTACATGGGGAGTGCTGGCAGGCCCTGGGAGCTAGCGCTTACAACTGGAAAGGGAAGGCTGAGTTTATTCTGGACAAAATTTAGTAGAGTTGAGGGGCCTTCTAAGAATGGTGTATAGTAAGTTTTCTGCATAAACTTCTTATTTCCCCTCTCATAGCTCTGTGCTATATTTAAATGTTAATAAATCTCTTATTTGGTGATCCTCCACATTTTTTATTTTTGCTAGTGGCTTAAAATCATGCCCTCCTTCCCCCACCCCATTTGTAATTCTTTTCTCATGTTGGAGCAGCAACCTGTTTCCCAAGTCAGCATGTTTTCAAAATACAAACAGAAGAGCTTTTAAATTAACAGGACATCAGAGACTTAGGTTTGTTGTAAAATTTCTCCCAGACACAATCTGTGCATGTAAATGCCAAAGCTTCAGCTGGAGTCAGTGAGTTTTTTACTTTTTTATTATTATTATCTTTAATATATAGAGTTTATTGGTACATTTTAGGTATACATTATGATCACATTCTTAATTGAGAGTTTGTACCTGTACATGGCATATCTTGGTTCTTATTTTTTCCCATTCCCCTGCCCTCTCTTCCACCCCTCACTCCCTATTGCCAGACCGCGGTACCTTGAAATTGGAGATTAAGAGCAAAATAAATTCTAAGAACTTCACAAACACATGGAAATTAAGTAATATTCTCTTGAACAACAGAAGAAATTAAAGAAGAAATTACACACTTTCTACAATTAAATGATAATGCCAATACATCAGCGAGTCTTTCAAACATCATCAGCACTATAGTAGAAATGGAGCTGGGCTTTAGTTCCTTAATCTCAGTGGAAATTAGAGTGGTTGGTCCTGGTGTTCTGTTTTCCAAGGGAATGAGGAGAGAGTCTTGCAGGTTGAGGCAGAGACTGGCTGGGCCCAGACTGAATGACAGTCCAGCCAGATCACATAGGTTTTGGAGAGGGAAGCTGAGCCTTTAGAATGATAGTTCACTGGCAGGGGAGAGTGATGAGACAAGGAGGCTGGTAAAATGGGCTGAGGGCTGGTTGTAGGGGTTACAGCAATGAAGGCAGCAAGAATAATAATATTTAATGAATATTTATTATATGCAAGTCTGTATGCCAAAGGCTGCCTGTGATCCTCAACCCTAGAGCCTGTGGGGCAGGTCTCATCCCCACAGAGCCTGGGCAGAGCATGGTTCTCAGTGATGGGCTGCAGATGGTCAAGGGGGCAAGATCAGCAGGAAGATAGGAAGGACGATGCCAAATGTTTCCTCTAAACATGGGGTTCCAGGAACTGCTGAAGGCAGGTGCATGGCAGGCTTGCCCAGAAAGCCAGCAAGTGGAGCTGAGATAGGATGGTAGAAACCTAGGCAGGGAGAAAGGGGACATGGAAACCATAGATATAAGGCTTGGTACCTTCATTTTTTTCTATTTTTTAAAAAATTCAAATCTTTATTGGTACATTATGAATATACATCATCATCACATTCAGCATTGAGAGTTTATACCAGAATATGACAGGACTTGATTCTCATTTTTTTCCCCTTACCCCCTGACCTGCAACTCCCACCCCCTATATATATAAGCTTTGTATCCTTTTTTTTAAAAAAAAATTACTATCACATTCTTTTTTTAAAACAAAATTCAAATCTTTAGTGGTACATTATGAATACACATCATCATCCTATTCAACATGAAGAGTTTGTACCATAATATGATTTGACTCATTTTTCCTCTTCCCCCAGCCCTGCATTCCCCTAATCTCTATATTCATAAGATTTGTTTCCTTTTTTCCTTATTACTATCTCATTCTTTTCCCCCTCATTATTTACCCCTATACCCTCGTTCCTTTTAAATATTTTCTATTTCACAATATTAACTATATATACTAGAACTCATTTACATCTTTGTTTTTTCATACCAGAGAAAATATATGATATTTACACATCTGTGACCTATTTATTCACTTATGAGGATGTCTTGTAGGTACATCCATTTGAGTATGAATGACTCGATCTTATCATTGGCTTGTAACTCTGCTTGAACTTCCTGCTCAGCTTTACACTTGGGCATGTTAATCACTTGAGCATCTGTACTTCAAGGTTTCTTAGTTTGTCTACTCCCTTTCAAACCTGTGGGCACCAAGGAAAGAGTAATGAATTTTTAAGGTTTACAGGGATACCTATCTAATTGTGAGTCTTAACAAGTTTAGTTCCAAACCCCAGGAGAATGCCTAGAAGTCTCCAGTTATTGTCTAAACTTCTAATTGCCTAGGGTTCCAGGAGAAGCAGAGAGTCACATACCACCCCTAGTTCCTTCAAGCAAGGAACAATTACTCCTGATGGAAACCAGCACCCCCTCCCAAACAAGAACTAGAATCTCCCTGGAACTGAATTACCCCTCGCATTTCAAGTGTTTCCGCAGATCTCTGAAACAAGTACCAGATAACGATGTATCCACATCTCATCGTATGCCACCTCAGTGTATCCACAAAGGCTGGATTCCTTCCTTTTAGAGTGAGCCATTTTGTTCCTCTCTGTCACAGGTTCCCCCTCTGGCTATTCAAACTGGAGTCCTTTTCCTTTTCTCTTTTACTTTGTAAGTAGTGAGTCTGCTGCTTCCTCTCACTGATACATCCTGAAGTTCTTTTATGTGACAAGAGTTTGAACCTACTCTGTGGGCAAGTAGGGGTCTTTATTTCCTTTCTTGGGGAGCTCTTTCAGGGACACCTGTCTGATGACAAGGCCAGTAGGAAGACCTTAGCCTTTGTCAACCTTGCATAAGTTTGGCTTCCCAGACTTCACAACATATCTAAGATTTCAGGAAAATGTACTTGCATCACTTGATACCTTATTCTTTTCCTGGGTCTGTGCAGATGCTGTTTGTCATTTATTTTTATGGGTATTTCCACTAAGCAATGACTTCAGGGCCCTGGTAACAAGGTCTGTGGATATTTGTTGCTGCCCAGAATATCACAAGGGTGACCTATTTTAGGGCTTCATGATGACATTTTCATTTTATTGTAGGTCATTTTAGACAAGTAGAAATCAAATTTGAAGAAAGCATTGCGGGAAAATGTGTGGTTTCTTAGGGCTGTTTTTTTTTTTTTTTTCTGGCCTACATACAGTAATGGCTAAACTGTAAAATGTCCTGTAAAATAAGCCAGAAGAGGGAAGAGCGCTGAGTGACTCTGTTCAGGAGGAGCAGGAGCACCATGGCCACATTTCTGGAAGACAGCTGGATGTGACTTGACTAAAGGTGCCCTGGCCTATGGTGGCAGTCTTCTTTGGATGGCACTTTGCCACCTCTCCCACCCTCTCACTTTTAACACTGGGCACAAAGACTCCTAGAAGCTGCTGGATGAGCTCAGTTTTTGTAAATTCTGTAGGAAACAGGAAGAACATTGAAATAAGACAGAAAAAGAGGCGCTAGATAAGTCAATGTTAAGTAGAAAACCATAACATTAAATCATCATGATCCAAGTAGCACAGTATAAAAATAGAAATAGAGATTAAGATGAAATTCTAGAGAACTTTACACCAAAATAGGAATTGTGGTTAGCTCCAGGTGACATAATTATGGGTGATCAGGGTCACTAGTTGTTATCTGTCTGAGGTAGCATGTGTTTAGAAAAAAAGGATCCTATGAAAACAGAGATGACTTAAAGGAGAGCTTTGGTGTCCTGTTGTGACCTAGCTGGGGAGCAGACTAGTTAGGGACTTGGCTACTCACGGCCATACATTTATCTACATATGGACTTACTGCACTTTTATCTGACATGTAGTTAGGTGCTTGGAAACATTTACCATGGGCTCTGATATGTCCTTGTCCATTGAAGGCCACCACAGTGTGATTCAGTACCATTGCTATCAGTACCAAGCAAATCAGTTTATAAAATTCTTAGAGTGGACTTAGCAAGTGGCTTGGCCCCTTACTGCCCCATGTCTACTGAGAGCTGGTGTCTAATAATAACTGCTGTAGGTTGTGCCAGTGAGAGGCACTGTCTAAAGCCAGGTGAGCCATGCTGTGTGTGTATATTCTGTCTGCTCTACTAACCTCAGTCTTTGCTTTTGATGCTGCCCTGTGAGGTATGGTTTGCAGTTAGCTTTGCTGTCACTTGTCTTGGTATCTGTTCCTGGGTGAGCCATGGAGCTGGTCCATGGAACTGTAGCTTTCTATTCTGCAGGCAAACCTGACCTGCAGGGCTGGGCATCCACTCATGTTTGCAATCTCACATCTGGAGGCATTAGCACAGTGGGCCAATTTCAGCATCCCCAGAGGGATCTTTTCTTCAACTTTGCTTAATTGGTGCCAGCCATTGCATGAGGGTCTCTGCTGTGGTAGATTCCAAGTTTAGCTATTTTTGACACCTAATTTTCAAGAAAATCAATAATATTGGGGTAAGGTTTATGTAGAATAAAACACAGTCATTTGAATTATAGACATCCTATGAGTTTTGACACATTTAGAGACCAATGTCACATACAGTACAGATGATGTGCATTTCCTTTCTGCAGTAAACCACTTTGACACCTGTTTACACAGTGTCTTCCTCTACCCTGGCATGCACTGATATGCTTTCTGTGTCTGTCAGGAGGACATATCTTTTCTATAGTTTCCTCTTAATAGAATAATATGGAATTTATTCTTTTTTTTTTTTTTTTTTTTGAGACAGAGTCTTGCTTTGTAGTTCAGGCTGGCCCTGAGCTCAGCCTCAAACTCACATCACAGCACTCCTCCTGCCTCTGCCTCCCAAGTGCTGGGATTACAGGCGTGAGCCACCATGCCCGGCACTGTGGTATGTAGTACTGATTGCTGGTGGGCGTGAGTTTCCATGCCCAGTATTGGATGTGGTTACAGGGAGATCGAACCTGGGTCCTTGCGCTTGCAAGACAGGCGCTGGAACCACTGAGCTAAATCCCTGGCCCATGGAATTTATTCTTTTGTATTTGGCTTCTTTCATTTAGGTGAATGACTCTGAGATTCATCCATAGTGTTCTTTTTGTATCTTATCAAAAAATCTCTGCCTACATCAAGATCATGGATATTTCTCTTATGTTTTCTTTTCTTTTTTTAATATGTAATAATAAGTTTAAAAAGAAGTGCAAAAAGTACACTATAAACCATAAAATGTGTCTAGGATACATTAAATTCTAAATAAGTCCTAAGGCATTTTATGTCCATGAACTAGAAGACTCAATATTATTTTATGAGTTTTTCCTTCTTTCTTTTTTTCAGGTTACTTTTTTTTTTTCTTTTCTTAAATTCCCTAGGTTTAACCATCTTTGTTGGTTTGGGAAGGGAATATACAGTGCTGTATTGTTACTGTTACAAAGTTAATCTGGATGTTGGCACATAGAGAAAACCTATTACTAACAATAGTAAATTTTTGATTACTGAAGCTTTGTAGTAACTATTATAATCAAAAAATATGAATTCTGATTTGTGTGAATTCTGATTTTTAAAGATATTTTTTCAAATTCTTTTGGCTATTTTTTTTTTTTTTTGAGATAAGGTTTCTTTTTTGTAGTTCGAGCTGGCTCTGAGATCACTATGTAGCCCAGGCAAGCCTTGAACTTGCAGCAATCTTCCTGCCTCTGCCTCCCAAATTCTGGGATTATAGGCCTGAGCTACCAAACCTGGCTATTTTGGCTATTTTTGATGCTTTCTATTCCTATATACACTTTAAGATCAGCTTGTTAATTTCTGTCAGAGAAGCATGCCAGGATTTTGACAGGGATATGTTGAACCTATATATCAATTTGGAGAGAATCAGTGAAGCTGTACTGAGTATTTTGATCCATGAACATGGTATATTTCCCTATTTCAGTCATTTAAACTTATGTAGAATATCCTAAAGGGTTTCCAACAAACAAACAAACAAACCCTACTAGATACAATAGCGAGTTGGTGAAGACCTAAGGAGACAAGATCAGTAAACAATTGTATTTCTACTGGCACACTATCAAGTTGAAAATTGAATGCCAAAATGAAATATCATATATAATAGGGCCCAATTAGAAATAAAATATATTCAAATTTTTACTGGTGGTAAATAATTTTATTTCTTTCTGTCATTTGCATGTTTGTAGAAATTAATTTTTCTTGCCTTTTTTCATTGTCTAGGACTTTCAGTATAAGGTTGAATAAAAGTGATGAGAAGAGCCGTTGTTGCCTTGCTCTTGACCACATAATTGGTTTCTCATCATTAAGTTTGAGTTAGCTGTGGGTTTTTAGAGTTGTCTTTTATCAAGGTGAGGAAGTTTACTTCTATTTCCAATTTGCTAAAAGATTTTTTGTTTTTTCATGGGTTTAGAGATTGATTTTTGTGATGTGATTTTCTACACCCACTGAAGTAACAAACTTTTTCTCTTTTATGAAGAATTGCATTGGAGTTTTAAATGCTAAGTCAACTTTGTGTTACTGACTCAAGTCCCAGTAGATCATGATTTATTATCCTTTTTGCATAATATTGTATTTGATTTGCAGATATTTTTCTAACAATTAAGTCTGTGTACATAAGCATATCGAATTGTCTTTAAAAATTTTGTTGTAATGTTTTTGTCTGGTTCTGTTAACAGAATATTGTTGGCCTCATTATATGTGTTTAAAATTCTATTTTCTAAGACTCTATATAGAATTATCATTGATTTTTTGTTTTTGTGGTTTTTTTTTTTTTTTTTTTGAGACAGGGTTTCGCTTTTGTGGTTCAGGCTGGCCCTGAGCACAGCCTTAAACTCACATCACAGCAATCCTCCTGCCTCTGCCTCCCGAGTGCTGGGATGACAGGCGTGAGCCACCATGCCTGGCACTGTGGTATGTGGTACTGATTTTTGCTGGGTGTGAGTCTCCATACCCAGTTTTGTATGTGGTTAACCAGGGATTGAACCGGGCCCTTGCATTTGCAAGACAGGTGCCGGAACCACTGAGCTAAATCCCCGGCCCCATTGTTCTTTTTTGAATGTTTAATATGGAGTTTACAGTGACATGACTGGGCTTGGTATTTACTTTTTGGGAATGTTTGTGGCTACCAATTTCACTTTGATTTAGAACTGTTGTATTCAGGTTTCTCAGAGCTACTTTAGATCCATTTTTAAAGAATAGCCTTTGAGGTTTACTAGTGAAGGCCCAAATCTGATTGGAGAAAATAATTTACAGGATTTGGTGGACACTGGCAATTGTTACATAGCACCGCACTGCTTCTTCTCCCTGGGAAGTTAATCTTGCCTAGCCTGGGAGGCTCTAGGACACAGCAGAAGATTCAAGGGAGCCTCTAGGCAAATTACGAAAGGTATTTCATGTATTACTCCCTTCTGTTTGTAATTCTCTACTCAGGTCCTAGCTGCTTTGACCTCCAGCAACCTGAGATCCTCAATGCAGAGACCACTGAACTAGCTCTTTGTACTTCATTCTCCCTAGCAATACTGTGGCCTGGAGACAGCCTCCAACAACAAGTGGGGCAACTGCACGGTCATGGCTTGCCTTCTTTGCTTCCTTTCCATTCCATTTTTTTCTTGAAAAAAGTTGTTTGATTCATTTTTTTTTCTATTTTTGTTTGTTTTTTGGAGCATTTCCGGTGGGATGATGATTTCTTATGGCTGTGCCCCTTCATGGACAGCGAACAGAAGTTCCTGATAGTTATTTTTGGGAGAGTGTTTTTTGTCCTTTATTATTAAAAATGTCTCCTAATATCTTGGAAGATGGTTACAGGTGTGCAAGAACCTTAGGACCACACCAAGTGGTGGCGAGGATCTCTGTAGAGGTTGTGTGGTTTGTGTTTTGGAGCCATCGTATGCACGGGATACAAATGTTTGGGCTCTTTTCTACTTGAGTTCTACAAGCATTTACTTGCTGGTCAGTAAGGGTCTAAGGATCTGTAAACCTTTCATCAGAGGCAGAAAACTCAGAGTTGTGTTTGACATAGGAACTTCAGGTACGTTACTTTCTCAAGTGATTTTCCTTTTCCCATTTTACATTTAAGGAGAAAGAGAATATGTTTTCTTTTTTGCTGCGAAAGTATTTGGTGGTAGCAAGTGTATTTTGAATTTTGGTTAACTACAGAGAGTTGAGGATTTAAAAAGCAAACCATTCCTAAGGACAGTAATCTATTCTTTTATTGCTTTTTTGAAACCCTCGAAGATAACTTTGTATACTGGCTAGGTGCATGATCCCTGTGTCCTCTGGGCTCAGTTTATATCTCGGTTTTCTCCTTTAATAAATGACCCTAAGGAGATTATATATCTTCTTTTTTTAGCCTCAGTTGGTACATTAGTATAATGAAATAACAGTAAGAAATACTTGAAAGTCATTATGAATACCAACACAGTCTCTGGTGCAAGGGCTAGTAAATCTTAGCTGATATTATTATGGACATTGCTGTAAATGGCCATGGATATTTATATGTCAAGATAAAGCTGCAATATAACTCAGTGAATTGGGACAGTGCTTACAAGATCGAGGGCATGAACCCACCAATTTTAATGGTTCCCAAGGGTCCCCTTTCCTAGGACTGGCCACTTCCAGAATCCCTGCCAAGTTTGTAAAACACACGTACCTTTGCCAACCTCAGACCAACTGGTGAGAAGACCTAGAGTAGATATGTTTCTCATTCTCTATGACTGTTTATTTTTTTCCCAGCTATTTTTTGTTTTTAAAAGATGGTTCTGATCCAAGGCCCAGAGCAAAGTGTGAACAGCACTGTCAGGTGACCAATGGGTCGAGCCTACTTCTCACATCTTCCCAGCATCTGACCTATTGTGTAGCTCTTGATGACGCCGAAAATGCTTTGACATCTGAACAGCAGACACTGGGCTGCAAATGGGAGTAAGTGTCCTTAGTAAGACAGAGGGACACAAACCCACGCACAGATGAGTCCTTCGTGAACAGTGGCGGCCACTTGGGGCTCTGCTGGCACTATGACTGTGGCCAAGAAATGACAAGATGTCCACTACAGGTGGAGCACATGGCTGTCTCTTCTCTGCTGTCACCTGTCCTCCAGAAAATGAGACTGAAGACAGCCATAGACAACTCCACAAAACCTGAGGGGTCTGACTTTAGTTTGATTTAATTTGTTCAGGGTGTTCAATTCTTAAGTGTCTTTAAAACGTTCCATGCACATCTCGGATGGTTCCTTGCAGACTGCTACCTGGCGTTGCTTTCAGAGAGCAGCAGGGTTGAGTCCATCTCCCCTGAAACTCCACTGATAGAGAGCTGCACTCTCTTGTGGAAAGTGCTGATGGCCTCAAGCTGCAGTTAGCTTTTCTGGTGCACAAAGCTACTGGCTCTCCTGAGAGAAAGACAGACTCAGAAGAGGGCAGTCAGTTAGGCCCCGAGCTCCAGAACCACCGCACAGCAGCACTGGGGAAGGAAAGATGCACAGCAGGTGATATCTTTTACCATGGTTATTTCTGATCCATGGCTTAGGTTAGACCCATTAGCTTACAAACTGTACTTGGTTGGTCAGTATTTTAAAAAGGAACAATTTTGAAAAAAGTTAAAATACTATGTGCTAAAATCATATTAGTTCAAGAGATGTTTTGATTTACTACTCTGGGCTTCATTTTATGGATCTTATTGTATCAAGATTAGATAGGCTCAAATGAAAAGCAAGTTATTTTCTTTCATTTGTGGGAGGGTGCCTAGTTTTGTCTTGCCTTTTGAATGGCCAGTGTGAAATCAAAGAGTGGGCAGATTCAGGCAAAGAAATCAAGAGTGGATGGCTTTACAGCAGACAGTCTTGAGATGCATGTGTTCGGCAGCTTGGGAGGAGGTAGAAGTGTGAGTCAGAATTTATTTTTCCTTCTTATGTGCAGTACCTGGGGGTGGGCTCAGGGATACTGAGAGAAGTTGCTGCCTGGGCCTCCAGAAGCTCTTGTTTATGGGACGGCTAAGCAACCCAGACACAGCTGAGGGAATGCTGGGTCTGCAGGTAGGCACAAGGCTGGGCACAGAGAGTGATCCCTTGTGCATGGTGAGCTGCTCTGCTTCCCTGACTGGCTGCTGTTGTAGCAGGAAGAGTGAAGGAACAGAGCCCCCTGGGAATGAGTAGGCCCTGGGTCCCCAGCTGGGGGGGACACTAAAAGGGGTCCCTGCTCCTGTCTGACTTGGATCAAGCTGAGCTGCAGGCCCACGATGCATTGTTTTTTGTGCCCAGGTTTTTCTTACATGTGATGCTCCCAGAATACCTATCAGCCCCAAGAATCTCCCATTTCTGCAGTATGGAGAGCCAGAGTCAGTGTGACAGACTGCCTGGAGCTTATGCTGCAAGGTCTGTTAGAAGACTATATGAAAATCAGCTTAAGCATGTGGCTGAGTTCTGTGTGTCATATGGGTGCTGATATCCTTGAAGCCAGTGCCAGACACAGCCTGGTCCAGCTGCGCTTGTGTTCCAGGCATTTGCTTTGTGGATCAGGTGTGCTCTGGTCCTCGTGGAGGCCTAGGGCAACTGGCTCCTGTGCACATATTGACTCTAATGGAAGTGCCTGCCTGTTTAGTTTCAGGAATGTCCCTGGCTTCACCTTTTCCTTTCCCTCTGTGGCTGGGCCTGGACTCATTCAAGTCTGGCCTCCTATTTTATCTGTGATGCCTGCAGTCTGACATGAGAAAGAGACACTAAACCAGATACAGGTTGAGAAGAAATAAGAGCGACTTCCCTTTCCTCAGCACACCTAGGCAGGCACTCCTTACTCTGCCCTATGGCAGGAAGGAGAGAGAAGCCATGTATCCAATACCCCCAGCCCACATGGCATCTCCCTCCTTCATCTTGCTGTTCCTCACCCCTTCTTTTGGAGGTCTTATCATTGGAAGGGGCATCCCTGGGCCTTTGTGCCTTTTGGTCAGAGTCACCTAGATATGCATGTTGCTGTCTTGGTTTTGATGCATGGACCTCAGCTCTGATGTGCACTTGGCTGGAAAGAACATGTGTTGCATTGGAGCTCTGCGTTGGGTCCAGGGGGAGAAAGAGAAAGTGGAGGCAGGGCAGACTCCCTTCTGCAGTTAGGATGTCTACTCTGCTGCTCAGAGCTCCACTTTCCTCCTTTTCCACTTTTTCAGGTCCCCAAAGGCCCCCAGGGTCACTGCTCTGGAGTCCTAGGAATACTTGGTTCCTCACAAGAAATTAATTTCTCCCTCTTTCTCGTCACTTCTGTTCAACCAGAATGACTACAGTGCTCTTCCTTGCTGCTAATACTGCCCTGATTGTAATAGTTTTTGGTTGAAGATTAAAAAAAAATTCCAGTATAATTTTCTTCATTTGCTACCCAGACTCCCCAAAGATACCAGAGCTGCCTGCAAATCAGGGACCTTCACCAGCAGTTTCTAGAAGGAGCCTCCAATCAGCAAAGGATGATCCAGCCAGTGTTGCACTAGGGGCAGTGGGATGGTCACTTTTGTTCAAGGAAATGTGCTTTGTACTCCTTGAATTGTGCCAGGAGTGGATTAGGCTGGCATCACTCTGCACTGCAGACCTTTTCAACACAACTGTCAGGCAAGAGCCAGTCCCTTCGGTTGATATCTGTCTCAGACATTCCCCTGGTAGTAAGCAAGACAGCAGGGATCCACAGGTCCCCATTGTTAGCTTAAGGACCACTGTACTCCATTGTTCTAGTTTCTCCTGCATATCCTCCAGTAGTCTTCTTCTTTTTTTTTTAAATCTTGGAAGGTTTTAGAGCAGATTCCAAACATAAATGTGATTTGTCCCACAAACACTTTTTCAAATAGTTAAAGACTTAAGAAAGCTTACCACAGTTCCATTGGCACTTTCAACAGAATGACAAAATATTTCTCCGTACAATCTATACCCAGGCCATGTTCAATTTCCCAATGTATTTTTCCAGTTGGTTTGTTTTTAATCAGGAGCAAAGTGAGGTCTACACGTTGCGTTTATTTGACTTGTCTTGTGAGTCTCAGATAATAATAGCACCTTCCCTTTCTTTCTGTTTTTTACTTGTAGAAGAGCTGGGATATTTGTTGGGAAGATTTCCGGTGCTCTCAATCTGAGATGGTATCCCATGGCTTTGTTTGGTGTGTTTTGTATCCACACTTCTTTCCTCCCATGTTGACCAGGGTTTAGATTTGGCTTCATTTTATTTTTCCATTATGTGGTGGAAAGGAGACCTCCAAATATGCATAGGAAGGCAAGGATCTGCTGTATCTCCAAGGAGTGGATTTGGCTGACTCACTTTAGGGGTATTAGACTAGCTCAAGAATTCAGTGTTTCCAGCCTGATCAGTTTATTGTACAATCTTCCTTTGACTTTTCTCTGTCTCTTAAGTCACTGAATATGTCAAGACAGGATTTTTTTCATTTTCTTTATATAATCAAAAACACCATTATTATACCTAAAATTTCAGCAATAAGTCCTTAATATGATCTATTCAGAGTTCAATAACTGTCTCATACATTTTTAAACAGTTTGATCCAAATAAATTTAATTAATTCAATAAACTAATATGCCTCTTTTAATGCATGTTTCTCTCATTTTTTTCTTTTTCTTTACTTTTTTTTTTTTTTTTTTTTTGAGATATGGTCTTGCTTCGTAGTTCAGACTGGCTCCAAACTCACTATGTAGCCCATGCCAGCCTCATACAGCAGTCCTCCTGCCTCTGCCTCCCAAATGCTGGGATTACAGGCATGAGCCATCATGCCTGGCATTGTGGTATATGGTTATTGAAGACTCAACTCAGGACCTTGCACTTGCCAGGCCAATGCCAGAACTACTGAGCTAAATTCCTGGCCCTCCCTCATTTCTTTAGGTTCCTTTTCTTCCTTTTTCTTCTTTCCGATCTACTTCTATTTCTTTACTTTCTCATACCCCTCTGAAATTGGTTTTGTGGAAAAAATATTTCATTGTTTCTGTAGGTTCCCATAACTTAGGTTTGCTGACAGAAAACAGGGTGTGTGTGTGTGTGTGTGTGTGTGTGTGTGTGTGTGTGTGTGTGTGTGAGACATGTTTTCCTGTAAGTCAGTATATAGGTGTAGAGATTAACCAAATTCCATTTTTTGGTTTGTTTTGGAAACAGGGCAGTGTGAACTTCCATCAGAAGCAATAATATCCAGTAGTGGCCTCTTTTTATGGGGTCCACTGACTAGGCTAATAAAAGGAGATACCTGCCTTGTTAGTAGATGTACTACTTCTTTTAGATGTAAAAAGCAATTTTTTGCTGATCATAGACATCATAGAAGAGGACTCACACAGAAGAGTCAGACAGGGCAAATGCTTGCTTTTTCTCTTCATTCATTGATTTTAAAATAAGTTTGGTCCTCCTGTATCCTTTACATGTGACCAGTGGGTTTTAAAAAGTGATCATTGTGAGCTCATGGATTTGAACTGTTCGATATATTCAGATTGTTGTAGCTGTTATTTTTACTGATTCTCAAGTCGTCCCATCTTTAGCCTATGGGAGCATCTCTGGTTTGGATTTTGAGTACTTCTGACATGACCCTAATCTCTGATTGCTTCTTTGATTTCTGCAAAGAGAAAATATTCCAGGCACATCTTGTGCACTTTCTGCCTTCCTGAATCAGATGTATTTCTGAGACATGTTGTTTCATTTCAGTGAAAGGAGTAGCGTTGGGAAGAAGGTGGTAGGAATTATTATTGCTACTGAGTTGACCACTGTTTTTAGACCTTTTCAGTGGGGATGCTAGGAAATGCACAGGTGTTTTTAGAGATTAAGAAGTTATAAATTCATATTAGTAATTTTAGTTAAATTGAAAGATATAGACTTTTAAATCGCTTTAGTGCTCTATTTGTATTTTCTTTCTCCCATGCTGAAGATTCCAGCTCCCAATTATGCCAGCTTAATTGCTGACTTGCTTCATCTCCAGCCCACGTGCATATGCTGTACTTCATCACCGAGGCAGTCTCCAGCAGCATCACCACCTCTGTTTTGGTTACTTTCCTCTTGTTGCTGAGACAAGGTACTCAACATCTACAAGTCAAGGGAGGAAAGATTTACTTGGCTTACAGTTTGTAGAGCTTTTGGTCCATAATTCGGTGACATAAAGATGAGTGGCTCATGGCAGAGGGGCAACAGCTCATGGTAGTCAGAAGGTACTAGAACCAACAAAGGTTCTTAGCAGAATTTTTCTGCCCTTTTTAGCTTATCCACACTACTTAGGGTGAGTGGCACTCATGTCCTTAATCCTAGTGCCCCGGAACCTAGCATTGAACCATGAATCAATTGCAGCACCTCACACTCTAGATCCAGCCATTTATGAAAAAGTCCCATTTATGACTGCATGAGCCTTTGGGGGCACAGCTAGACACAAGCCATAATACCTTCTAGTCAAGATTTTTGAAATCAGTTTATAGTTTTATGCTTCCTTTTGTTCTTAGACAATATCCCATGAGGGATGTAAAGTTATCTTACTGTGATTTAAAATTACTTGAATTAATTTTTCTCCAAGAGATTTTTCCATTAAATTAAAACACAGTTACATTCATATGATTCAACTTACTTTGAATTTTAGGATCAAATTTTAAATTTTGGTTTATGGGTCCAAAAAATATTTACTTGTTTCTAAAATCAAATCTAAAAAACAAGACATGGTCACTAAATTTGGTCTCTCTCTTTGTTCTGTTCAACCTGTTTTCCCAAAAGCTAACCAATAAAATTACCTTTTGAATTATTCTTCCTCTGCTTTATTCAAGTAGGTATTTACATACTTTCAAATGACTCTCCCTCCTCTCTTTTCTTTTCTTTGCCCATACTAAGCTCATGCTCTACTACTGAGCTACATGCAGAGCTTCATCTCCTTCTTGTAACAGGATATATTTTGTGCACTTTTGTTCAACTTCCTTTTATTTTTCATTTTATAACCTCCTGGGGACCACTCCATATGGAGAAAAATATTCTTGGTAATCATGTGGAACTTCATTCTCTAGATATAGTATTATTTATTTAATCAGCAGTTCCCCAGGATGAACATTTTAGTTAAGTCCAGTCTTAGCCTTTTGATACTTTAGTGCTCATGTCTAACATACGTTGCGATTGTTGGATCCAAGAATAATTGCACCTATAAAGTTTGTTTATTACTATATTCTCCTACCCCTTCTAATGATTGTAACAGCAACTTGGTAATTTAAAACATCCTATCATGTCTTTTGCATTTTCTAGCTATGGACTCAAACAAAGAATCATGCCACTTACAAACCCTTTATTTTTATTTTTGTATTTACATACATCTTTATGGGGTTCATTTGGTAATTTAATACACTATACAGTGTGTAATAATCAACTCAGAGTATATAAGCATTTCCTTCTTTTCAAAGATTAATCATTTGTATGGACTGCAAACTTCATAATGAGTTGTCAGTTCACTGGAGAAACTGTCCTTCCAAAAGGGAAGATGGACGTCATCTCTCCCTGTACTGTAGCCCTGGGTCCCCTGGTACTGTCAGGCTGATTAGTTAGTGCACAGAAATCTTCAGAGGGGGCTATTGAGTTTTTTTAGTTTCTCATGTATCTATCCCTTTTTACACTTTAATCTATTATAATTATTTATATTTAAAATATTTTTGTATGTTTATTGTAATAATTTTAGATTAACAGAAAAATTGCCAGAATAGCACAGAACATGTGTCTCTGCCTTGCAGTTTCCTCTTATTAACATCCATTGTTGTTCAGTTCACTTTACAGGCCCAGGAAAATAACACAGATATATGACTATTAATTGAGTTTGACTTTCACAGCATTTCTAGTTTATTCACCATTGCACCTCTTCTAAGGAATTCAATTTGAGGGACCACAATGCACGTCCTGCTAATTTTTTTTGATGCTATAGTTTTTCATGTTTAGGCTAGTGAGAGCTCTATATAGTCTGTTCTTTATCATGCACGTGTGCATGTGTGTGTATGCACACATAAACACACACACATTTGGATGGATAAAATGTTCTCAGTCTCATCTTGTGCACTGCTTGCTGCTGTTCTGGAATAGACCATTTTTGTAAGGAGCTTTTATTCTTTCCAGTGAGCAGTGGTGTTCACAGATGATCAGCTGAGTGTGGGAGGTGCTCATTGCCTCTGGATTGTCATTTATTTTAGATCTTTTCAATGAATAGAGATAAGAGACACAAACATTTTAGAAAAGAAAAAAATTATGACTTCATACTGATAATAACAATTCAAATGAAATATTCCAGGGTCTTAAACTCAATTACTCTGATTTTATATTTATTTCTCTTTTGCACAGAAAATTTGGTTCCTAGCAGCACAGTTATTACATTCCTTATTGTGTGTTATAATGATTCTACTTGTTATATACCCACTCCTATTAATAGAGATGAGCTAGTCATACTGTGGAAACAACATCTCTGTGCCTGTGTGATTTGCTGCAACAAATATTTGTCCTGTACTCCTACTCTGTGACTCTTATGGGGTGAGCATTGTTCTGTTTCTCCTTGGTTTTGCTTAAGGGCCCAGAATGGTGAAGCTCCGAAAATTGGTGGATCATCATGCCAGGGAGAAAACAGCCTTCAAAACTTCTTCCAGTACCATTCCCTGTGTTAGACAATTACTGTGATAAAATGCATGAGATAATCAATTTAAGAAGAGGAAAGGATTATTCTGGCTCTTCATTTCAAAGGTTTCAGTTCCTGGTTGTTTAGCCTGATTGCTCTGAGCCTGTGGCAGAACAGTACATCATGGTGGGAGAACTTGGTGGAGTAAGCTGCTCATCTCATGGCAGCCCAAAAGTGAAAAAGAGAGACAGGAAGAGGTTCTGGAGAGCCAATGTCCTCTTTAAGGGTGACCTAACTTCCTCTTACTGGGCTCTGTGTCTTAAACAGGGGTCCTCTACCTCCTCTGAGTGCCATAGGTTGGAGACTGAGCCTTTACCACACTGGCCTGTGGGCATATATTTCCAAATCATAGCACTTCTGCTCCCAGTTTTGGGCCACATTTACTTTCATTGGCTGACCAGGAGTTTATCAGGGTAAAAACTTCTACTGTGTTTATAGGGAGATCCTGCCATTATATGCCAAGACTGGGGTTAATAAAGCAGGAATATAAGATCACCCAGCAGGAAAGTAAAGTAAATTATTGTGAATAATCTATCGTAAAGATTGACATTAAATTTATTTTTGACAGAGCTGGCCTTAAACTCACTAGCCCAGGCTGGCCTCAAAGTAATGGGAGTCCTCCTGTCTCAGCCTCCCAAGTGCTAGAATTATACCACCACACCTGTCTAAACTTTGAAACTTCAGATTGAGTCTAATATTTCTCTTCATTTACAGACCATGTCATACTGAAGTTTGACCAGTGAAAGTACTCTGTTTTAGAATCATTTTCAAATCATCTAATTTTTCTATGTGGTTTTGCTACTAATTTGACCTGTTATTAATTTTTTGGTTTGTTTTATTTTTTGGTTTCAGGTTATATTTAATTTTTAGGGCTGGCAATTTTTCTTTTTTTATACAAAATATTTATATAGTCCGAATTCAAAATATAAAACTGAGTACATTGAAAAAGATAAGCATTCCTCTCTGTTCCTTCTACTCTCTTCCCATTTCCCCCCGTAACCTTTTATTCCCATTATTAGCTTTTATCATTTCTTTACTTATAATTTTGAAAATGCCTCAATATTACACATATTGTGTGTAACAAAGTGTGGAGGTCAGCCTTGGAGTATGTATTAGTTTCTTGTGGCTACTCTAACAGGTGATCATGAACTAGGTAATTTTAAACAGTAGAACTTGATTTTCTTGTAATTCATTGGGTTGGAAATCTAAAGTCAAAGTGTCAGTGGGGCTGGACTCCTTTGGAAGGACTCAAGGGTGGCTCCTTCTTTGTATCCTTCTAATTTCTAGTGATGGCTGACAATTCTGGATACTGTTTGGCTAGTGACTACATAATCCTATCTCTGCCTTCATTATCATGTGACCTTCTTCCCCATATATTTGTGTCTCCAACTCTCTCTTCTTCCATCCTACTCCAGTATAATCTCATTTTAACTTGTTTAGATAAGCAAAGATCTTGTCTTTAAACAAGATTGTATTTGCAGGCACCAAAGGTTAGGGGTTCAGTATATTTTCTTGGGTGACACAGATTTACCCACAAGAAAAAGAGGCTTGGTCCTCACACTTTCAGACAGCCGTAACTGTCGTCACCCGAATTTCTCTCCAGAGCTAACTCCTGAGAATGACACCCGGAGACACAGTATCTGGCCTTCCGTGTTCCTGGAAGGATAGAGTCAGAGCACCTTCCTATTTGCTTGAGAGAGCGAGTTATTACAAATCACTTTTGACTTTTCCTTTTGCATTTAGCTCAGAGCAGCAGTGTTTTGAAAGAAGGTGAGTGTGGAGGTGTGTGCAGCAATCAGCGTGAAGCTCCCTGAGTGTGCAGCCCTGGGGTCTCATCTGAGCACGCAGAGATAGCACTTACGGGTGTCTCACTCTAGTTCTTTTACGGCTTCTGGCTTCACTTTTTCCTTCCTTTCCAGGCGCAGTCCTCTGGGACTCCGTCTCTCCCCTCCTAGTGGCTACACAGCTGAAAATGACCTGCTGTCTCCTGTCTGTATTTCCTCTGATGCTAGAGGAGCCTTGAAAGCGCTGGTTCCCTCAGGCCAAATTCAGGCATTTTATTGGGCTGACAGGTGGATTTGGAGCTCATGTATGGCCGGGTTGAAGAGAATAGGGATGTCAGTAAGCCAGAGTTGATGATAGCTCATTTTGTGCCAGTAGAAAAAATTCTCATTATTGGAAATTCTTTTAAAGGAACCTCCTCCTGTTATCTGTTTTCTTTGCATTCAGGAGGTGCCTAGGTTAGTGGACTATTTGCTCATCCCAAAGGAAATGTCATGTTGAGAACCTTGGTAGTCAGAGGTGCTAAAAAGCAATGAATGTCACCTGTAGGGCTGAGTTCATGCATCTGAGAACAGGCATTCTAGCCATAGGGCTGGTTTTCTTATTAAAACTCAAGGCAAAACATTGCCTGATATCATCTTGATTGTTGGACCCTCTCCTGAAACCAAAGGAGTAATTTGTTTTAGCTCTCTGTGAAAGGGCTTCCTGGAAATGAGGCTGGATTGGAGGTGACAGCATGGAAAGCTCAAAGACTTCTCCAAGATAAGAACCTTATGGCTGTGTTGGAAGATTTAATATGATTTTTATCTCTTATTGATGCTGTCAATGCATAAGAAGGGGCTTAGGAGCTCCCAACAATAGGCTTAGCTACTTGGGGTATTACTTTGTATTAAGGTGTTGTTTTTCATAAAAACACTATTTTACTTTTGCAGAACCATTTACCCTACTCTCCCAGTAAGGATGGATTCCAGTCAGAATTTAAAATTGGTCATTGATAGCCTCTTTGCGGTCCTAAAGGCCCATTAGTTCATGTATGTACCTTTCTAGAAATGATCTCAATTGTAAATTGGCATTACTGTGTGACTTACTTGACTGCTGTTTTTTTTTTTTCGTGAGTCTATTAATTCTATAAGTGAGGGGCTATACAAGCTATTTTTAAAAAACTCAAACTGTGGGCCAGGAATTTAGCTTACTGGTTCAAGCTCCTGTCTTGCAAGTGCAAGGGCCTGGGTTTGATCCCCAGTAACCACATACAACAATGACGGGCATGGAGACTCACGCCCACCAGCAATCAGAAGCACACACCACATTGCTGGGTGTGGTGGCTCACACCTGTAATCCCAGCACTTGGGAGCAGAGGCAGGAGGACTGCTGTGAGTTTGAGGCTGGCTTGGGCTACATAGTGACTTCAGGGTCAGTCTGAAGTACAAAAGTGAAAACCTGTCTCAAAAAACAAAACAAAACAAAACAAAACAAAACAAAACAAAAACTCAAATTGTGCGTACTGCCCACTATAAAGCCCAGCAATGAGAAATACTTAAGAACTTTCAGAAATAAACACAAAATATTCTCACTGATCTGTAATTCTGAGAAGGCCAGTGGGGCTGACCAATTGTCTACTGACTTTACAAAGCTCCTTGGAGGACCAATTGTAGCTAATGACCTAATGATCTAATTTTAAAAGTAATGATACAGGCAAATACTAGACAGACAGATAAGTTTTACCCAACTGAAAAGAAACAACACAAAATAAAACTGTAGTTTTTAATTCTCCCAAAGGCTTATTTCCTCTGTTTTTAACATAAGATTTCTTCTTCTTCTATTTATTTATTTATTTATTTTTAGCAAAAACCAACCTACTAAACGTAGCTTTGTAAAAATTGCTTGTTCAGAACTTTACAAGCTACAAAATGTATTATTGCAATCTGTAGTTATATAATAAACAGGCAAGGAACTATGTAACAATTCCCAGTATGAAATAATCATAAAATCCAATATTACTTTTCCCCAGCATAGCCTATATTTTTTAATAAACTGTCACTTCTCCTGCACTCTGTGAACACCACATTTCCTTTGCCGCCTGAGTTTTGTGTTTTGTCTTGTCTTGAAACATAACAAGTGAGACGCTGAGCCTTATCTTCCCCATCGAATCAACCAGGGATTTGCAGTGATAAACAAGTTCACTGTTCAGTAGGCCTAAACTCGCAAGAACTGTCCAAATGCTGGCTGCTTTTGGGGACACTTTTTAGTTGTTGCTGGTTCCCACAGTCACTGTTTATCCCAGATTGTGTTGCCTGCTGCCCTTTGAAAGAGCTCCTGCTTGCCTGCCAGTGGTTGTGCCCTGGTCTGGGTCTCCTTTCCAGCCTCTCTCTTCTCAGCTGGGGCTCCAGTACCTGGCGGTGCTGCCTGAGGGAACTACCCTTCCACCTTCTCATTTTCACTGCACCAATTTTTTTCTAAGTTTAGGGGTGGAAAAGTGGCAGTGAAGGATGCTTTTGGAGATGACTAAGGCAAAACTAGGTTTCTGTTTTGAGGAAAACGAACTCATCTTGATGCTGGCTGTCCCCAACACTCCCCTACCCTTTTCCACATTTATTCTCAGGTGGAGGTAGTTGTTCCTAGAGGTGCAGACCAATTCCAGCAACGATTTCCCCACCTGGGGGCAGCAGGAGTTTAGGATAGAGACTTGTTCCAACTTTTACATCTTAATTTAAAATCTTTTCTTCCTATGTCAAAATGTTTGATTTGCCTCAGTAGAGGGATATTTTCACATTGAGAACCTCCGGATTCATACCAAATGCAATTTGTATTGAGGTTCGCAGGCTGTGAACTGCTTACTAAGGGAGGGTGGTGGGGATATTAACAGGAATAGTGAGGAAGGTAACAACTCGAGGTCTACCCTGGGACCTGGTGTTTATTTGTTGGTCTGGGCCAGGGTGGAAGTTATCTATTTCTTCTGTGAGGAATTAGATGCTCCTTGCTCCCAAGAGGTGGAGCCATTCTCCAAAGGGGAAAGGCAGAACCATACTCCCTCACTGCCCTGCTCCTTCATCTTTCTTGGTCAGTTTAGTTGATGAGTGGGGAAAATGGAGACCAGTTCCGTGCCCCAGGTCAAGGAGCTACTTGAAGACCACCATTGAGAGCTTCATTCAGCGGAAGCCAGACCCACAGTTCCTGTGAGAGAAAGCTGAACAGGGAAGGCTAGGCTTGCCCTGGGTGCCCTGTGAGGAGGGAAGGAGCAACCTTGGGCAGACAGAAGACCAAATCAAGAGAAATCCACTTTTTAAAAAATTTATTGAGTTTATTGGTACATTTTAGATATATGTTTTGATCACATTCAACATTGAGAATTTGTACCTGTACATGACATATATTGATTCTGATTTTTTTCCATTCCCTTGCCTTCCCTACCACCTCCATCCCTATATACATAAGCTTGGTTTCCATTTTTTTTTTTTTTTTTAAATACGATCTTGCTTTGTAGTGCAGGCAGGCACTGAGCTCACTATGTAGCCCAGGCTACTCTGGAACTCACAGCAATCTTCCTGCCTCTACTTCCCTAGTGCTGGGATTATAGGCATGAACCACCACACCTGGCATTGTGATATGTGTTACTGATTGCTGGTGGGTGTGAGTCACCACACCCGGCATTGTTGTATGTGGCTACCAGGGATCGAACTCCGGACCTTGTACTTGCAAGGCAGACCCTGGAACTACTAGCTGAATCCCTGGCCCTTGGTTTTCATTTTTGTTTTTACTATCACATTTTTTTCTTTCCCTTATTTACTTTCCCCTACCCACCTTTCCCTTTTCCCTTGGAACATTTTCTTCCTATTTCACAACACCTATTATACATTCTGGACTTCCTTTATGCCTTTAGTTCCTCATACTAGAGAAGTGATATGGTATTTACACATCTGAGTCCTATTTATTTAACTTATGAGTATGGCCTCAAGATACATCCATTTAAGTATAAGTGTCTCTAATTTATCATTCTTTATGCTAAGTAACATTCCATTTTATAAAAAACCCATATCTTCTTTATCCAGTCTCTGGCTTATTTGAGCTGTTTCCAAGATTCAGCTATTACGAACTGAGCTGCTATAAACATGGGTGCACATATGTCGCTGTGATTTGACTCTTTTAATTATTTTGTGTATATACCTAGCAGAGGAATGGCCGGGTCAAATGGGACCTCTAATTCTAATTTTTTGAGGAACCTCCACACTGATTTCCATAGTAGTTGTGCCAGTCTACATTCCCACCAAAAATGGAGAAGGGTTATTTCTTGTCACAGCCCTGCCAGCATTTGTTAACAACACTGAGATTCTATCTCACTCCTGAAAGATTGGCTACTATCGAGAAATCAACTGACACATTTTGTACTGAAAGAAAAATTTAAGCTGTTTAAAGACAGAGGCAATAGGGCCGAGGAGTTAGCTCAGTGGTTCTGGCGCCTGTCTGGCAAGCACAAGGACTTGGCTTCGATCCCCGGCAACCACATACAACACTGGGCATGGAGACTCACGCCCAACAGCAACCAGCACCACATACCACAGTGCCGGCGTGGTGGCTCACGCCTGTAATCCCAGCACTTGGGAGGCAGAGGCAGGAGGATTGCTGTGATATGAGTTGGAGGCTGAGCTCAGGGCCAGCCTGAACTACAAAGCGAGACCCTGTCTCAAAAAAAAAAAAAAAAAAAAGACAGAGGCAACATAAACTATAAGTTTGCAATAAAATGTGTAGTGGTAGCAAACTAGGCACATACTGCAAAATGACAAATTGTAGAATCCCATGGAAAAAGGTTTTCTCTGCATATGTATTACTTCAGTGAATGTCTTTCCCCCTAGTTGAGGTAAGAATTTGAGGTGTCTGGATCTTGCTTTTATTGCTTGTTTGAATTTCATCTGGGCCCTGTGGCTGGGTAGCAGGTCACTCCGGTGTCACATGAAGCTGGAAGGTGAAGGTGACTTCAGTAGTTCACAGAGAAATGAGATTCTTCAAATTTAAGAAGCTAAGTAGTGCCATAGATGAAGCACAGGCTTTGTCATGAAAGCCTGGAGAAATACCACTGTGCCATATCTAGGATAGGATGGGATTCAGATCTCTGGTCTCCTTGGCAAAGGTGTTGCTTTAAGCATGTGTACTGGGAAGGAGCCCTTTATTCAAGTTCCTCCTAGGGGAGAAGGGAGTCATCTTTACCACTCTAACCTGGCATAGAAACCAAGTGAGGCTGAATGTAGCCCTACAGTCCTAAAGCAGCAACTTTGCAGGTAATTTTTTTGCGTGTAAGATGGGAGGCCTTATTAAGTTGATTTGGGGTACTCTAGTTTATGACTGAACATGTAGAAGGGCTCTATAGTGTTTGGGAAACAAATGAATGGTTTAGTTATTTTCACCGTATTGGTAAGCAAGCCAGTTATTAGTAATTTACGACTAGAGTCTAAACCTCCCTCTGGTTGCAGACTTTCAGCCTTATCCCCAGGGGAAGCCACAGTCACTAGCCTCTTGGGTATCATTCTCAGTGGGTATCATTCTCATAAATGGTGGCATATAAGAGGATGTATATTTTTATGCATGTATACAAGTGAATAAAAACAAAAACATGTACACTGTACTTTGCCACTTGTATTTTTCACCCACTGTGTCTTGGAAAATGTTTCACATTAGAAATTATCCCATCTATTGAAAGGCTGCCTGGAATAGTAGCAAATGGATGTACTGTATTTTGAATGAGTCCCTAGAGGTAGTTTCTAGTCATTTACTGTTTCAAACCTCTATGCAGTAATACAATGGTAGGTACATCTTGGGAACTGTTGGTGTGTGCTTCTGTGGTACACAGGGATAGAACAGAGTGTTAGGCCCAGAAAATACTGGAAGACATTGCCAAAGTGCTCTCCGAAAGGAAGACCCCGATGTTGAGGTGACAGGTCACAATCCCACAAACTCTGCTTGGGAGAGCTCTTTCCCAGTTATGGGCCAGAGATATATCCTAATAGGAAGTCAAGAATTATTTGATGCTTTTAATGATGTTTTGAAAAAATGAATTAACTCTTTGGAAGTTCAAATTCTTTCAATCACCAGTGTTTTGTGTGTATTATATAACATTTCAAACAGAATAACAGGAAATTCTCACAGCCATGAAGTAGCATATAATTACTCAATAAGTGTGACTTCCATTTTCCCTTGCACGACGATTGTCTGTGCCTATTTGTCCGAAAAAGGAAACATCTGTTCAGGACATTTTGGGAAGGGTACAGTAGGCACTGACCTTTTTGAGCCACTGCTTGGTGGGGGCACCATATTCTTAGCTAGGTGACTTAGTTATGTTTGCAGATGAGCAACTAAGGCCCAGTACGAGCCATCACTGTAATTCATGAATGTAAGCCTCTGTTGAGCCTGACTTTTAATGACTGTCCAAAGCATTGTTTAAAGCAAGGGCTTTGTGGAAAATGTCTTGAAAGATTTTCTTTATATATCTGTGTGTGTTTGTATATAAGTACATGTATCTGTACCTGGAACTACTGAGCTATCAATCAACCTCGTGGAAAGTGTGGACTATGGTGCATTGATTTTATTTCATCTTGCACTTACACATCTCTGTCCAGTGCCCAGCCCAAAGGTTTCCATGTTATTTTCCAATTATTCAAGTTAGGAAATAAAACTGGAAGGGAAGTCATGTACACACCCAATACATTATTAATAAAGCAGAGGAGAAACCAAAAACGCAATAAGATCTTTGGAAAAGTAATTTTAACTTTGATGTGGCCACATAGATTTTAGAGGGGAAATCAGGTCATTTTCTACTGTGTTCCCCAAGCCTTCAAATGAGGCAGAGAAATGTATAATGAAACCCAAAGGAAATAATTTTGACAGGCGCAAGTCTGAATCTCTTCTTGCAGAATAAAATATTTGGTCAGATATTTTTCCTGCAAGTGTTCATGGCAGTGTGGGGAATTTTTGAGTGACAGCTTTGAGTCATGCCCTTTCTGCATTGCAGGGTGGGGAGAAGCTGGGGTCATGGGATGCACTGGGCAGTTTCCATCCCAAGAGTATGAAGGCAGCAGTGCCTTCAAATCTGATCTTTCTCCTGTGCGAGAAGTGGGAGATGCTGGTCAGACGCTGTCTACAATGTTTGGCTTTGGAAACTCCTCTATTTATAAAGCAATTAAAGGCTTGTTTGTTTAATGTGGACCGTTAGGCAGTTTCACAGAAGCCAGTGCTCCCTTTTCCCATATAACAAAGTGGGTGGCTTAAAACAGTGTTTATCTGTGACTGATGTTTATTCCCAGTAGAAACTAGATTTCCTCAGTCAAGGCATTGGGAGGGTCGTGCTCCCATCTATAGTTCTAGAAGACAAGCCTTCCTTGTCTCTTCAGCTTCTAGTGGTTCTGGCTTTTTCTGGGCTTATGGCATCATCGTTGCTGTCTCTGTCATCACTGGGCCTTTCCCCTGTGTACTGTGTTCCGTGGGAGCATAACTTCCCTTTTCCTCATGAGGACATCCCTATTGCATTTAGAGACCATCCAAGTCTAATATGACCTCATTTTTAGCTAATTACATCGGCAGTGAGCCTGTTTCCAACGAGGACACATTCTGAGGTTCCAGATAGACTTGAGGCACGATCTAATCTACTACACTAAATAAATAAAAGAGAGCTTAGAGGCTGATAAACTAGGAAACATGTTTTATACTCAAAGTTCTTTGAAATTAAGGAGTGTTCATGTCTTGAATGTGGATAACTATTGTCTAACTGTGGCAATGCAGCCTAGAGTCAGTATACAGTATATTGCACATCTAAGCAAATGGAAAAGTTATACAAGTTTGAGTGTAAACATGGAATCAATTATTTCCAGTTTCTCTGATCCTTAGAGGTTTCCCTGACTTTATGCCCATGATCATAACTCTGGGAAGGGCCTGACACTGGTCCTGTATTCATTTCTTTCCCACCTGAATGTGTCTAGAAAATTTCCTCTGAAGCCCATTTCATTGCACTGTGGCTGCTGGATCCCTCCAGGAAGTCTATTTCTGGAAGTGTGGGAAAGTCTTACTTTGAGTATGCAGTTTGTATCCACTGTTCTTGGCACAGGACGCATAACGACTGCTGACCTTCAGCTTCTGCTGTGGTGCTTAACGAGGCCCTACAATGTGCTGACAGGCTTGCTCTTGCAACAGCCCGGGAGTGAGAACCCCTTTGCTTTTAGGAAGTACTGATAGATGTGTGCCTTTAGTGCTGTCAAATATTGAATTTAATCCTCAAAAACCAGAGCTGAGAATTCTCTTTTGCTATTCCACTTTTCTTATATCTTCTCAATATTATGTAGTTTGCTTGTTTATTTTTTTATAGCCAACTGGGCTTTTCTTCAACCTGAGTTTAATATTACAGAATTAGAATGGTATGAATAATATGAAATACTTCATGTCCCAAAGCCTGCAGAAATAAAAGCTACTTTTATAAAGGCAAATGGGGGCAAGAGACTAGCTCTGATTTAAAACTTTACTATAAGACACATCTAAGGGGAGACAGAAGAAACTGAATTAGGTTAGTTTGAGGAAAGAGGGCTGAGCTTTCTTTAAAGACCCTCCAGCTCTGAAAATTATGACTTTGCAAGAAACTCTTTTCTGGAGACACAGAAGCCTTGTGACTATCAGACTTGTTTCTCTACTTGAGGTGGGACAAAGGGCATCACTGCCGTTCAGTGTCTTGGGTGAGCTCCTGATGTCGGGCAGCTCTTATCTCACACTACTGAAAGATGCTCCTGAAGGAGACCAGTTTGGGAACTTATGCTCCAGGGGTCCATCTGTGGATCAGAACATTCAAGACTCTGGTGGCTCCTCTGCAGTGGTAAAATATATCAGTTATGTAAAAGTCAAATAAAGGCAGTATTATATAGTTTCAGGAAGCACACAGGCATAAAGCCAGAATAAAAGCTTATGCCTAGGGAAAGGGAACTGTATATTTATCTGTAATGTTAAATTTTTCAATAGTTTTTAGTTTTAAAGTCAAATGTGCATGGTAAAGAAACCAGAGTAACAGGCGGTGGACTGAAACTAGTGGTGGATCACTGACCCCGCTCTTCCTTCTGATTCTTGCTTTCTAGAAGAAACTGCTTTGTATTCTTAGTTCTTTTTTTTCTGAAATTCAATTCTGTAAATGTAAAACAAACTACACCCCTACTTTTGATGGTCTTCTTTAGGTGTTGTCCACTGACTCTCCATCAGCTCAGATTATTTGATAATTCATTCTTCTTAGTCCCTTTACATTCTTTTTTTTTTGGCATTCTATCCGTAACACACTCAGTGCTCTGTGAGTGGGAGTTAGGAGCTTCACAATGAAGATTGTTTTCCGGAATTCCCTGGTTTTTAGTGCTTCATTCCACTTGCATTTTCAGCTGGGCCCCAGGACTTGTCTGAGTCTTTGTCTCCAGAAAGGGTTTCTGTTGTTCCTGGAGTTGGCCTGGGACTTGGCTTGGACTGTGGGCTGGGCAGGGTCTTGAGATGATGCTGCTCACTACCTGATGCTAGCCACCCCATACCACTTTCAGAACAGTGAGGCTTTCTGTTTATTTTTATAAAGGTTCCAGGTTCTATGTGGTTCACAGTCTCTTTTCATACCCAGCTGACCTCACCTAAGTGTGGTAGATTCCTTTTCAATTTCATCCTCTGGAATCCCTTTGGGATTCATTTATTTTTCGAGTTTGAAGAAGAAACAGAACACAGTGAGTACTAGATCGGTCCTTTACAATTAGTGGATGGTTAGCAGGCCAGGAGATGGGCAGGTGGAGAGTATTAATTGTGTCATTTTATGACCTTTGCAGGCAGCCTCATGAGTTTGGCTTTATGTACAGGACAATCCAACCAGTAAAACAGTGTTTACTTCTTAAAGAAAACCTCGGGACATGTGGTCCTCAGGACAAGAGTTCAGATAACACCCATGAACTTATTTCATCTGAACCCAGTGAAAATATTTTATGCAAGTAACTGCTCATGAGAGGCATTGAATTTCAGTAGTGAAATAGCAGTAACTACTTTATTTTTGAATGAATGGAACCTGGAAAGATGAAGCAAGAAAAACGATGTTTAGATGTGTACCACCTGCTGTAGATTTTGAGCTTTAAGTCAAAATATTTTTTCTGTTTCTTTGTATGTATTTCCCAGTGTCTGTCTTTATCTGACAAGAGCTTTCTGATACCATTGCTTCAAGATGAGATTCTGTCCTGCTTAACATTGAGTGCTATCTCTTCCTCTTCCTATTCTCTGTTACTTAAACTCATACTTTGACCTTAGTGTCTTGCCTCATCAGCTGTCAAATAATAAAGTAGCCTAAGAAGGAATCTTTCAAATTACTTCCTTAAAATTTTGGGGGGTGATGTATATGAATTTAGCAATGCCCCGTGGGTGAATAATCTTCATTGTTTTAGTGTTCTCCACCCTATGATGAACCTAATTAATGCCATCGTCCATAAAAGAGCTGTGTGTGCCTCATAAAGCATAAAACTCCCTCATGCCTGAGTTGTTACAATTACTGTTTGGGAAAATACTTTATCATCAATTTCCAGTGTCCTCTTTTTCTTGACAGGATAGTAGTCCACAGATTTGTGAGTCTCAGTGTACCTCTCGTTTTTGCCTGTTTATCTCCTAGTCCTTGCCTGAAGCTGGTTGCTGAGAAACAAGGCAGTGGTTGAATTTATGCTCATGGAGACATCTTGGGGGAAAGGAGAAGTCAAAGCTGATGAGTTAATGACCGAATTTGAAGTAACAATATTAGATGTTAAGGTGCTGACAAACTGGAGCAGACTAATGCACATTTCCTGAGTAGCAGGAACCTCAAAGTTCAGGTTCACACTGATTTGTTCCAGTTAAACTCCAGGACAGCTGGTGTTAGTCACTGTTACTTGTATTTCCTGGCTGGTGTCTGTTTACACCAGTGACTTGGAGTCAACAGAACAAAGTTCCATTGCTTAGTTGGATAGATTCACAGATCTAGGTTTGGATCTTGGCTCCAGCCACCAAGAACCCCAAGGTCTTGGGCCAGCCCCACTAGCACCTAAAGCTCCCCTAGAAAAATAGAGAAAATAGTACTGTTTATACGGTGTGCTTCATGTGTGATGTAGAGCATTAGCTCAATGCCTGACATGTGGTTGACTCCCAGTAATTATTTGCTGCTGTTATTAATGGTTTTAAAACTGGGATTGCATCATAGCTTTGACTTTATATGTGTACTGTAACTTTGGACTATTTCAGGAGTGATGAGTCTTCAGTTTTCTGGACCATGGAAAGAGAAAAATGATGCATCAATGCCACCTTGTTCTGTGAGGGGTTGTGGAAGATTAATGAGGAAGGGCTTGAGCAGAGTGTCAAGGTCACTGACATAAACCAGTCATGCAGAAGGTAAGTGCTCCTCCTCACTATTCTTTGGGGGATAAATGGCTGGACTGTTCACAGTGGTGTCTCCTATGGCTGCGTGGAGTATATTTGTAAGAGAGTGAAGGAGCCGGCAAGCAGGCCCTGATGCCCCCATGCTGAAGGTGGATGTGCATTTGGATTCAAAACCCAGATGGGGAGGACACTGACACCTCTCCTAGGGAGGAGAAAGGAGGAGCTCGGTTCATGAGCCTTTTGGCCAGGGTGGCTTGGAGGGAGACAGATTTGAGAGGAGCATCTGCAGCTGTGTCCTGATCTTGGATTACCCCTGGGATCTCCAGAGGAGGGTCACCATGGAGAGAAGGTGGAGGGAGGGCTCTAGCCTCAGGCTTGAATGATGGAGGAGGAAGGAAGTGAGTGACGCCATGGCTTGCTCATGTGATAACACTGACCTTGGCCAGCATGTCTACCACAGTGTGGCAGCTGTCTTCTCTGTGTTTATACTTTGTCTGCTGCAATATGGTCATTCATCCCAACACAAAACCCAGAACAGAACCATGGTGAACCCATTGCCAAGCTGGCTGTTCCTGCTTTCAGGAAGGAGTTTTGATCATGAGGCACTTGGAGCCTCTTGCTGTGGTGATGCATGTTGGTGATGCTTGTCAGAGCTGTGGTTAAATATGGAAGTGACTTGAAAATCTGGGAGAAGAGTGAATCTTACCATAGGGTCCTTGTAACAGTTGTTTTATTGTACTATTCTTAAGTGCTACACTTAGAGTTTTATGGAGATGATCTCTAATCCTCACAACAATTCTGAGGGGAAGGAGTGTTTTTCCCAGCACATAAAGAAGCAGAGCACCTCAGGATGGATACACGTGCAGAGCCATTGAGGAGAGAGTTGCTATCTCGTCTTTGTTGTCTTCACTTCAGACAACATCCTCCAGGCCTAGACATCTTCTGAGTCCTGTTGTCACTGGACAGGGTCCAAGGAGGTTCTCAAAGCTATAATAAAAGCCTAACTCACCCTACTCAGAATAGGTTTCCAAGTTTACCAACTCCTGTCCCAGAAAAAGAAATTTCTGGAAGTTTCAGTCAAGGCGCAATGTTTTATGCTTAAAAGCTACCTGTGGCTGGTGGCTGCTACTTTGAACAGGACTGGTATCGAACTCAGGACTTAGGAGCTGAACAACTTTGAAGGCTATAGTAAAGTCTCCTTAGTGGGTAAGAACTCTAATGTTCCAACACAAAGCACCCTATATCATGATGGTTAAAACATCTGTTTCTTCTTGCAGGTCTTCAGGCCAGTGGGAAGGTTTTGTTTGCTTGATCTGGTCAGGCTCAGCTGGTCTCAGTTGGCTAATTTAGGGTGATCTTAGCTGGGAGCAACCCACCTCCCCTCTGATTGTGTCTTATAGATTATCTCAGTCATTCATGGCCCTGCCTTTCATGGCTATCACAGAGAAGCAAGAAAGGTAGCAAACATAGCATTTTTTAAGCTTCGTGATGTCGAATCTCCTTCTGTTCCATTGGTCAAAGTTGTCTCACTGGCCATCAGAATCAGAATTATACTTAAAATTAGAGGACAGAGGGGAAGGAGCAGACAACTGGAACAGTAATGGAATCCATTTGCAAAAACAAACATCAAGATGGGTCAGTGATTCTAGTTTTGCTTCTGTTGCTTGCTGTCTCATTGGACTGGAGACGAGTTACCTATCTTCTCTGGGTCATTGTTTCCTTATTTGTTAAAACAAGATACTAAATATATATTGTAAAGGCACTGTGTGGGTTAAATGAAGTACTGCAGTTAGAACACTCTGCAAAATGTTGGGGATATGTTTGAAACCAATAAATAGTAGCTACTAATTACCCCTTTAGGTAAGTATTATGATAATACTAACAATAATAGCAATTATTATTTTTATTTGTGTCACAATTGAAGCCATTTTGTTGTTAAAGCTCTCTATTTCTTCATGATGGAGAAGAACACATTAGAATTGAAGTTGGGAAGCATTCAATTGGAAATTTTCATGCAATCCTAACTGAAGCGGAAGTAAAGACAGATTAGTGTGTAGAGCAATTTAAATGTATTTGAACAGCTCTAAGAAGGTGTGAGTGTACTTTGTCTTTAAGATGAAATCTAATTTTGTTCTTCATGGTTCCAAATGGAATTAGTGTGATTTTAATAGCAAATTTGTAATTAGCTTTAACTATTATTTATTGAAAGTGATTATTTTTCATGTTGACATCCCAAATGGAAAAGCAGAAAGTCAGACTGAATAATTCTGGGCTTTCACTACTTTCCTACTCATATGCAAGCAGATGTCAGTTAAAAAGGGGATGTTATTAAGTTGGAAGATGCCCAGTATTTAAATGAACAGAAAAAGTTCTCATGAATAATGGTTTTTGAACTTTAATGTAGCATTAAATTACTGTGATAAAATAACCAAAATTAATGGCTTTTGGCATTCTATTGTTTTTAAACTCAGAAAAGCAGAATGAATATGTATGAAACTAAAAAGTGACAACCATGTATGGATTTCTAATTGTGGATCTATTTCTGGAAACCATTTTTAGTTTAATGGTATGGTTGCTGGTAAGGCTGGTATTGCAGGAATATCTTGTATTTTGGAACTTTCTTGTGGATCTGGTTTGCTCCAACCTAGATGTGCTATGGAAGCAAAACTTCCCCCTTCTCCCTCTTCTGGGAATTTCTGGGTTTTCTTTAAATAAGCTAGAATGTTCTTTTGGCAACTTCAAATCACTTTTATCTCTGTGACACATGGATTTTCATGGTCACCTAAGAAATACTTGAAAATATAAGCTCTTTCCTCAAGTCCTTTGAATCCATAGTTTTCTGTTTTTCCTACTGAGTGACAATCTATTTGTGCTTGGAGTCCCTGGACATTGGGGGTTCATGGTTCTTGTGAATATTTCCAGAGAAATAGGCATCCTCATTTCAAGATGCTTGTTTATAAGTGTGACAAGTGTTGGCTAATTTAATAGTTGTTCTGTTTAAATCTGGAGGACTCAGTGTCTATCCTCTAACAGTGAACATTAGGACCTGTGCAAGTAGAGCTGTTGGAATAGCCCACTGTTGGTGTGCTTGTTCCTGAACTCAGAGTCTGCACAAAGGGAAAATGGTAGCAACTCTCACAGGTATTATGAGGTTTGGTGACAAAGAGGATGGTCTGAGTGAACATGCAAGCTCAGGTTTTTGGGGGTCTTTGCTACCCACAGGAGCATGGATCAGGCCTAAGTTCAGCTTCTTTAAGTCTCATTTTCATTTATTTATTAATCAATCTGCCTTGTGCTATTAGGCTCACTGGAGACTAGAACTTAACTGCTTCTAATAGTGTCCCCTACCCCTGTTCACTACAGCAAAGTGCCAGTCAGGGGTAGGAGGTCACTCCTATCATACTTGTATTATCATTTTATTTTTTAGCATTGGGGTTTGAGTCCAGGGCCTTCACACTGAGCTACATCCCAGACATTAAAAAAATTTTTCCCGGGCCGGGGATATAGCTCAGTGGTTCCGGCGCCTGTCTTGCAAGCGCAAGGACCCGGGTTCAATCCCCGGTAACCACATAACAATACTGGGTGTGGAGACTCACCCCAGCGGCAACCAGTACCACATACCAGTGCCGGGCGTGGTGGCTCACGCTTGTAATCCCAGCACTTGGGAGGCAGAGCCAGGAGGATTGCTGTG